>CM022778.1:12983514-13103514 GCA_012411365.1 Ameiurus melas | reverse complement strand
CACACACACACACACACACACACTTCTGCACAAAACAAAAACAAAAATAAACTTTCTTTTTCTAGGAAAACAGCACGTTACTTCACACCGTCTCGGATTTCCTTATCTGGAGTATTTGTCTGCTTTCGCCGCAGCAGAACACGGGAGTCGTCCCGCAGAGCAGAAACGATTCGAGAAGATATCTTCTTAAGACATGAGTGAACGTCTTCTAGCCCTCGGTGAAGTTCCGTAAAATGGCTGTTGTTATAGGAAATAAACGAGACGTGAATTCTCTGCAGCTTCGCACAGACGGATGAGCCAAAAAAAAAAAAAAACGCGTCTAGGAATTCCTCTGGGTCCTAATGCTGACGTCTCCATAAATAACGCCGCTGATGAACTAAACTCAGGGTAGGAGCGGGACTTCGGGCTGAAGTTAGCTGGGATTGATTCAGATGACGTACTGACAGCCGGGATCGTTTAATATCCAGGATTTATGGTCTGGAGTGGAGGAAGGGGCGTGGATCAGATGGGAGTTTCTCTGTGCTCGTCGCTGGCGAGTGTTTCTGGGACAGTTTTATGGAGTTCAAGGCGAGAAGCACAACGGCCTTGGATAGAAAACAAAAAGGGGTTTGGGACGGTAAACTTTACTGTCGACTATTACTGTTTAATCCGAAATATTCCTGAGACATGGACGCAAATCAGAGAGACAGACGGGTGAGAGAGAGAGAGGGAGAGAGAGAGAGAGAGGTGAAAGAGAGAGAGAGAGAGGGGAAAGAGAGAGAGGGGTGAAAGAGAGAGAGAGAGGGGTGAAAGAGAGAGAGGGGTGAAGAGAGAGAGAGAGAGGGGTGAAAGAGAGAGAGAGGGGTGAAAGAGAGAGAGAGCGCGAGAGGGGTGAAAGAGAGAGACAGATGGGTGAAAGAGAGAAAGAGACAGACGGGTGTGAGAGAGAGAGAGAGCGAGACGGGTGAAAGAGAGATAGTGAGATGGGTGAAAGAGAGGGAGAGAGAGAGAGAGAGAGAGAGAGAGAGAGAGACGGGTGAAAGAGAGAGAGAGACAGACAGGTGAGAGAGAGAGAGATGGAGAGAGTGAGAGAGAGAGCGACAGACGGGTGAGAGAGAGAGAGATGGAGAGAGTGAGAGAGAGAGCGACAGACGGGTGAGAGAGAGAGAGAGTGAGAGCGATAGAGAGGGAGGCAAGTAGTTAAGTGAAGTTGCATTAAATATGGATTGTGGGCCATGGTAACTCTTCGCCATGGTAACTCTTCTCCCACGAGCAACTCGCCTGTCGCCCCACATCAGCATCATGCGCACCGCCTCCCTCTCCTTCTATCCATTTTTTATTCCTCCTCTGCTTTCTGATGCTTCCCTTGCTTTTACCACGACGAGGGAAGAAAGACTACACGTGTCATTTCCTGTAGGGATTCACACAGGAGAAGCCTGGTAACAGAGGGGGTGGGGCACTACACACACACACACACACACACACACACACACAAAGAAGATGTAACGGTCATCGAGTGTGTTAAAACTGGGTCACACACACACACACACACACACTCACTCATGCCTCATTTGGAAACCATACACCAGCTTAATTCAATCCCTAAATTGCATACACACAAACCCACATGCACAATAGCACTCTAATAGCTCTCTCATATGGGACCTGACTCATCCTCTGTGTGTGTGTGTGTGTGTGTGTGTGTGTGTGTGTGCAGGCACTACAATTAATCATAACTTTTTACTGTGACAGTCAGGTTTGTAGAAGTTCCACCGTAGTCTATTTTTTTCTACTTCTCGTCACTTTATTAGGAACACCTGCACCCCTGCTCGGTCATCCGATCAGCCAATCACATGCCAGGATTGCGAGGTATAAAAAAACCATGCAGATACAGATCAGCGTGTTGAGGTAATGCACACAACGAACAACAGAACGGCGGGGGTTGGGGGGGGGGATGCTACTCCCTGATTTTAACCATGGCATGGATGGATGCTGGTGGCAGACGGGTTGGTCTGAAAGTTTCAGGAACTGCTGATCTCCTGGGATTTTCACACGCACACACAACCGTCTCTAGAGTTTACACACGGTGAGGAAAACAAAAAACATCCGGCGAGCAACGGTTCTGTACGACGTCTGAGGAGAACGGCTACGTGGACTCATGGTAAGCAGAGAAGCATCTGGGAAGCATCTCAGAACGATGTGGATGGGCTCCACAATCAGAAGACCGCATCCGGTTCCACTCTGGTCAGCCGAGAACAAGAATCTGAGACTGCAGTGGGCACAGACTCGCCAAAACTGAAAAAACAACCACTGTACGCCATTTTCTTTTTTTAGCTGTTTTAGGAATTGAAGATGCTTTGTTTCAAAACACGAAATGTAGCTCAGTGGGTTAGGTAAAGGTGATGGAGAGACACACAGACACAGAGAGAGACGGAGAGAGAGAGAGACGCAGACAGAGACAGACAGAGGGAGAGAAAGATACAGAGAGAGAGAGAGAGACAGAGAGAGTGACAGAGAGAGAGCGAGACAGAGAGAGAGACGAAGACAGAGACAGAGAGAGGGCGAGAGAGAGAGATACAGAGAGAGTGACAGAGAGAGAGAGAGACGAAGACAGAGACAGACAGAGGGAGAGAAAGAGAGAGAGACAGAGAGAGAGACAGAGAGAGAGAGAGACGAAGACAGAGACAGACAGAGGGAGAGAAAGAGAGAGAGATACAGAGAGAGAGACAGAGAGAGAAAGCGAGACAGAGAGAGAGACGAAGACAGAGACAGAGGGAGAGAGAGAGAGATACAGAGAGAGAGAGAGACAGAGAGAGAGAGAGAGAGTGAGAGACGAAGACAGAGGGAGAGAGAGAGAGATACAGAGAGAGAGACAGAGAGAGAGAGAGACGAAGACAGAGACAGACAGAGGGAGAGAAAGAGAGAGAGATACAGAGAGAGTGACAGAGAGAGAGAGAGACGAAGACAGAGACAGACAGAGGGAGAGAAAGAGAGAGAGATACAGAGAGAGAGACAGAGAGAGAAAGTGAGACAGAGAGAGAGACGAAGACAGAGACAGAGGGAGAGAGAGAGATACAGAGAGAGAGAGAGACAGAGAGAGTGACAGAGAGAGAGTGAGAGACGAAGACAGAGGGAGAGAGAGAGAGATACAGAGAGAGAGAGACAGAGAGAGTGACAGAGAGAGAGAGACAGAGAGATACAGAGAGAGATACAGAGAGAGGCGGAGACAAAGAGTGTGACAGAGAGAGACGGAGAGATAGAGAGACTCTTTCTTTGAGCTCGCACTCGTACTCCAGAAACGCTGCTCTTAAGATGAAAAATCTTTCTAGCAATAATCCGAGACGGTACAGTTTTATTTCAGACAGATGTTTGATTAAACTGCACATATAAGTGCACATTTACCAAACTGTTAAAGCAGAATTGCACGGAGCATCGTAGGGCTCGAGCATTTCCACCGTTTCCCGTATAAGCCGAGTGAGTGTGCTAGGGGGTAATAACATTACCAACTGTGACGTCGGGAACTGTGAAATAACTCAGCTAGATGAAGAAAGAAAAAAAAACATTACATGGTACATTTTTGATGCGATCCTTTCACAAGTCAGTTGTCTAACTGAACCATTTTCACGGTTGATCTGCTGCTTGAATGAGAGCGCGAAACAAAATGCAGGAGGAAAGAATACAAGATGTTTTAGATCGCTTTACAAGAATCATCACCGTTAACATTATTGTTAAAGTGTTCTAATGTGACACTTCGTTAGAGGCCTATTTAATCTTTTACTGAGTGCTTGAGTTCGACTGATTAATCGGCACTGATCACCGATCACTGGAACTATCGGTTATCCGTAAAAAATCCACTTTCCCGGTTGCGTTCAAAGCGGAGCGGCTGAGAAGCGTCCTCTGTCGTTATTATACGTCACGAGAGCGGCCTCTAGCGGCGAAATAAAAACCATCACTGACTCATTTTGTTGTGTTATTTGAAGTATTTTTGATACATTTTGAATCTCTGCTTTTATTTATTTGGAGTCACAAGAGCGGCCTCTAGAGGTGAAATAAAAACCATCACTGACTCATTTTGTTGTGTTATTTGAAGTATTTTTGATTCATTTTGGATCTCTGCTTTTATTTGTTATTTGGAGTGTTACTATTTTGGTTTGGATGCATCTTGTTCGTTACGTTTACTAATAATTAATATATATTAATATTTATATATTATTTCATTAAAAAAAAATTAGTCACTACGGTCTATTTCTGTAATAAAGTTCAGCAATATTATACTTTGAGTGTTATGTTAACATTCAGTATCAGTTTTAAAATCTATCGGTTGATTAATCGGTTATCGGCAGGTAAGTACCGCCAGACTCCGTTATTGGTAAAGTCCAGTATCGGCCCACTGCTACCGGTGAACCACGATGCCCATCCTCTGCTATTGATGCAAGTCAGACCTGCATCTAAAAACTAGTCAGTTTTTAGATGTGTTGGGTGTTGGCCTTTTGTGTGTTTTAGTGATCGCCTCCAGATCATGAAATGTGTCACTCGGTGTAGAGGCGTACGAATACAGTATGATGAAAAGAAGAAAAGATAAAGGCGAGAAATAAGGAGCATGAAGACACGTAAGTTCTGAGCCTCTGCGAGCTCGTCTACAGTCTTAACTTCATGCTATATATTTTTTATTGCCTAGTTTCTGCCATTCCTCCTAGACTCGTCCAAATATACAGAAAATAGAGAAGTTAAAAAAAAAAAAGTCCAGCGTTAGTTGAAGGTCCTTCGAGGCCTCATGAAGATGCCGATGTGGTCCACGCAGAGTGAGTGAGAGTCTGACACCTCTGGCTTAAGCCTATAATATTGTGCTCTTCAGTAGAATTCCTCAGAGGGGCACTTTATTCTCAACACACTGACACACACTGAAGAATCTTACGGCGTGGTTTAGATCTGGTTACGTGGGGGAATTGTGGAAAATGACCCTGTTCAGTGAACATCCTCGAACTGTGAATATTATCCACTACAGCAAACCGTCACGGGTCAGAAATCAGAAAGGTTATATTTATATTTAGTCACAATCGCAGGCGGAGATTTGGGTTACCCGTCGATGCTTGTACAATTTGGTACAAATACAAAATTGTCAAGGAACACAGCTCTTGTGTTCAGTGTGTGTGTGTGTGTGTGTGTGTGTACGAGCACACATTCACATCTAATCGTCACAGAACAAAGATGGCTGTGATCATCTGATATATCCTGTTCCTTTATGTTCTGCCGACAGTCAATACGTGAGCTGTGTGTGTGATTGCGGGTGCGAGAGATAGTGTGTGTGTGTGTGTGTGTGTGTGTGTGTACATGTTGTTCTGGTGTGCTGACTCAGCACAGCTGTAGCTCAGCTGACATCCAACAATGTGGCAGTATAAGGGGAAAATAATCGATGTTAATTACTGATAAGAGTATTATCAGGCACTAACACTGTTACACTCGAGTTAAAAACGACTGAGCTGCTGTTAATGACGCCGCCGTTAGTGACGCCATCGCCGCCGTTAGTGGCATCATTGCTTTTAGTGACGCCATACCCGCTGTTAGTGACGCCATACCCGCTGTTAGTGACGCCATCGCCGCCGTTAGTGGCATCATTGCTTTTAGTGACGCCATACCCGCTGTTAGTGACGCCATACCCGCTGTTAGTGACGCCATACCCGCTGTTAGTGGCATCATTGCTTTTAGTGACGCCATACCCGCTGTTAGTGACGCCATACCCGCTGTTAGTGACGCCATACCCGCTGTTAGTGACGCCATACCCGCTGTTAGTGACATCACCGCATCAACGGCCTCGACGCTAAATCTGATTCAAAAATTTAAAACGCGATAATAATGATCAAAAAGAGCTTTCTCTGAGTATCATGTGGTGTGTTTTATGTTCACATTGTACACTCCGACTGACACGCCACGATGTGCGCACTGACACGTGAACACAAGCTGTACACACACCAACCATCCAGTGCTGAAAAAGAAATGTCTGTGTGAGTGTGGAGTGCATAACACTCTATACACACACACACACACACACACACACACACAGACACACTCACACACTCATATACACACACTCTCACACATAGCCCTTTCTGAAAATCCTGCAGCATCTGCTTGGCTTTGTCAAGATGACAACCTCGCTAAGGTTTAAATAAAAACAGAAACTTTAGGTCTGTGACGAGGCATTGCTCAAACTAATCAAAATAATTCCCACGTTGCTAACGAGACATTCCTAGCACAACACTCGTTAGTGGACGAGACAGCTCCATGCTAACAGTGTAACTGATAAACAGCAGGCCACAGCCCCGCCCTCGAGTTTTGTTTTGGGTTCAGCTATATACCTTTCCTTTCCCCTTCAGTGAAACGTTTATACTGGGTGAAGTCTTTAACCGAACAAAACAGAAAAGCGCAGCTTTCAGCAGTAGATTAAGCTGTAGGTGATGTCATATCCATCAGCCATAACAGTAAAACCACCTGCCTAATATTGTGTAGGTTCCCCTTGTTCCGCAAAACAGCTCTGACCCGTCGAGGCATGGACTCCACAAGACCTCTGAAGGTGTTCTGTGGTATCTGGCACCGAGACGTTAGCAGCAGATCCTTTAAGTCCTGTAAGCTGCGAGATGTGGCCTCCATGGATCGGACTTGTTTGTCCAGAACATCCTACAGACGCTCAATCGGATTGAGATCTGGGGAATTTGGAGGACGAGTCAACACCGTGAACTCGGTCATGTTTCTCAAACCGTTCCTTTTTTATGGGTATCAGGGCACATTATCCTGCTGAAAGAGGCCACTGCTGTTAGGGAATACAGTTTCCATGAACAGGACTCAACCTTTCCCAGCAGAACATTGCCCAGAGCATCACACTTCCTCTGCCATCTTGCCATCTTCCCATAGTGCATCTTGGTGACATCTCTTCCCCAAGTAAGCGACACACACGCACCCGACCGTCCACATGATGTAAAAGATATAAAAAAAATGTGATTCATCAGACCAGGCCACCTTCTTCAATTGCACCATGGTCCAGTTCTGTTGGTCACGTGCCCATTGTAGGCACTTTCGGAGTTGGACAGGGGTCAGCATGGGTACTCCGACCGGTCTGCAGCTACGCAGCTCCACACATCAATGAGCTTTGGGCACCTATGACCCTGTGGCTGGTTCACCGGTTGTCCTTCTGTGAACTACTTTGGTAGGTATTAACCACTGTATACCGGGAACACCCCACAAACCCGCCATTTTGGAGATGCTCTGATCCAGTCATCTAACCATCACAATTTAACCCTTGTCAAAGTCACTCAGATCCTTACACTTGCCCATTTGTCCTGCTTCCATCACATCAATTTCGAGAACTGACTCTTCACTTGCTGCCTAATAAATACATCCCACCCTTTGACAGGTGCCACTGTACGACATAATCAACGCTACTCGCTTCACCTGACAGTGGTTTTAATGTTATGGCTGATCGGTGTGTATGTGATGTCTAATGCATGTCAGAGCTACTGAACAAACTTTAGTTTGTATACACACACTACTCCAAGGCTTGTGCTGATGTTAACGTGTGTGTGTGTGTGTGTGTGTGTGTGTGTGTGTCCATATGAAGGCTTAGTAGCTAAAGTAAGCCGTGTTACATAAAGGGATTTTCTGCGTTACAGGGAATACAAAAACGCAGCAAAGCATGATGTTAAGAGCTGGAGAAGTATGAATCATCACATCGCAGGATTCCTTTCACACACGCAACAAATAGGCCTCCAACAACAAAACAAGCACGCAAAGACAAAAAAGAAGCGATAAGAACGAGGAGAGAAAACGAGTCTTCGGCGTGAAGGTCGGAGATTGTATCACTGTTACCATTTCCATTAAATGCTTTCTTGTTTATTCGCCTTGAATACGAGCAAGAAGAAGAATACCTTAAATAATTCATCTTTAAATCTACTCGTTCAATCTCTCAAGGTCTCCACTGAGAGCCTTTACGGCTCTCGTCCTGTGCGCCGATAGGAAAAGTTGTTTTCAGATTATACCACAGACGCCCACGCTCAAGGACGAGGCTCCGAAACCTCTGATTGAATCGTGTGTGGAGAGGTCTTCTTATTAAACCCCAAAACAACAGCGGAACAACTGGTGTGTTCATCACGTGGAATGATTACTCCGGTATCCGTGGCGTTTTATTTCCGTGGAGTATGACGAGTACAGAGCTGAGATCGTGGTGTTAGTGGAGAATATTTGGTTTTCGGCGCCAGGCCGTCGAAACGCAGCGTTACGCTTGGTGCTGAATCGGTGAAATGACTGGAAAATATTTCAGACTAGAAAGCAATTTAAACCGTCAGATGCACGTTGTGCGAGACTTCTGTTTTTGCTTTAATGGAGCGCTTGAGATCAGACGGAACGGCGTGTAGGGATTCACTCGACTGCGTCGACACACTGCAGGATTTACACAAAGAAAAGCGTTATTGGGCAAGTCGAGGAAATGTACTCGAACGCTATGTACTCAGTGCTCTTGCTCTTCCGAGTTGCCCTGGAAAGCCGAAAAATATTCATTCGGGTCAGATTTGCCGTGGGTTTCATACCGTACACATCGTGACGGTCTGACGGCACAATAGTACGTCTGGCTGGCGACGCGAACAGAGCTGTGAATCCGGATTAAAGTGCAAACGTTATACCGGGAACCTGAACGTACTCGAGATGGAAGGGATTACAGAAAATCTTGTTTCGAACTTTTTTTTTTATCTTCAACCCTTCTGTAACACTGACAGGTGACGTGAAGAACACTGATTATAACACAAACCAGACCCGTCGGGGTCTCCATTTTCTCAATCCGATCGAGCGTCTGTGGGAACGTTCTCTAGAAACAAGTCCGATCCACGGAGGCAGCACTTCACAACTTACTTAAGGACTTAAAGGATCTGCTCCTAATGTCTTTGACCGCCGGATACCACAGCACACCTTCAGAGGTCTCGTGGAGTCCGTGTTTCGCCGGGTCAGAGCTGTTTGGACGGCACACGTCGGACCTACACAATATTAGACAGGTGGTTTTAACGTTATGGCTCATGGGTGTACATCGTGTATCGTAAAACGAGTATCGTGATATGACGTTCCTGGCAGGAATGCAGAAGTAAGTTTATTGTATTCATTAGGATTTGTCTTATGCTCGTGCTTTAAGGAGAAAAGACGATTCTGCGCTCTTCACGTGTGAACAGTCGACTACGCTGCATCACGTAGCACCACATCCTGACACCTCTACTGATTCCTTAAAAGCTACGGACTGCTGCTTTAATTCAAAAGAATGTCTCGTAATTGCCTTAATGTCCGAATATCAGAAAGTATGCGTCCGTGTTCGAGCAGACTCCTTATGCCAAAACCTTTATGAATTCTAACATGCCTTTATTTTTCTTGTTTTGTTTTTTTTCTAGTGCCGCTGCATCCGTCATGGCTGAATAACGTCGTGGAATATGCCTTGCCTTCCCTGCGAGGATTACTTGTCTAGACAGTCACACAATATCAGTGTGCTGATTTTTGTCCGGTGGTTTTTGCAGGAAATACACTGTCTGAACACTTTCTGGAAGAGGTTTCTCATAATGGACTTCCTTCTCTAAAATGAGTTATCTGCTGCTATAGGTTTACCTTGAGTGTTTTTATTACATTTTAGATGAAGGATGTTACACACTCCGGGTCAAGCTTGCTGCCAGAGGTTGCGAATCACTCTCTGAATGATCAGTGAGGAATAAAACGCTCGGGGGGGGGGGGGCTGCTATTATGAGAAAGCAATCAATGGCGGGTTGGCGTGATCAAGCAGAGGCGCTACCGCCCGAGCTGCTGTAAGAGAAAACGAACCCACGTGACTTCACATGACCAATCAGAATCGAGATTAATATCCTAACAACGCATCCAGTGGTTAGAGGTATTATCGTTACTGCGCTTGAGGTATACAAGGAGAAAAAACTAGCAGTTTATACGAGCCTTCATTTTCAAAGCGGTTTCTCAAAGTGAAAGACTATCGGTATGAAATATTCATAATCGTACGGTCAGGAGTCATCAGAACAATTGCAGCGGTTGTCCTAATTACAGCTGAACAAGGAGTCAGTGATAAATCGGTTGGATAACGCTCCAGGGAAAACGAGCTCGCTCGTGCTGATCTAAGGCTGGTTCGGGTCAGACTCATGACAATACTATCCACTCTTCCAGCATTTTTGTCCTTCATGGCAAAGATTAAACATTCCATAGAAATGAGACCTTAACCTGGGTTAAACAAAACAAGCCTACATTCTTTTATTTATTTTTTTTTGTAAAAAAAAAAAAAAACCTACAACCTATATGGCGCTTTTTTACCCTTAGCAATGTGCTTTACACTGCGTCTCAATCACCCGTTCTCACACACACACACACGCACACACACACATAACTTGCCATCGGGAGCAACTTGGGGTTCAGTGTCTTGCCCATCTGGAGTCAAATGGACTCGTGTGGAGTCGAGTCACATGGAGTCACGTGGGCCGGGAATCGAACCGCCAACCCTCCAATTAGCGAACAACCCGCTCTACCACCTGAGCCACAGCCGGCCGATCTTATCATGCAGCTCTCTGCAGAGAAAAAGCTGTCTTGTGTTTTCGTGCTCGGCTCAGGTAAACCGATGACGGACGGGTTTGACTGCTGCTTGATGAAGTAAAGATCCGCTGCTTTAATGAATGGAAATGATATGAAATGAAACCGCGCTGAAACATCCATTACGGTGACAGAAAATCACTGCTGTGGAGGTACGATTATGATTGCATGATTGTGGGGTGTGAAGAACGTTCCTTCACTCTGTGGCTCGGATTGAAAAAAAAAAAAAAAAAAAACAACAACAACTGGGAAATCACAAAAAAATCCAATTGACTGTGTTCTCTGTGGAGCGAAGCAATTCTATCCTGTTCTTGCAATTATCCAGGCAGCCAATCATGAGGCAGCAGTGCAATGCATAAACTTCATGTTCACAGCATCGAAACGTGGACAAAATGTGATCTCGGTGACTGTCTCGAGAATTTACCCAAAAAAAGCACCAAAAAACCCTCCAGTTCTGCAGCTGGAAATGCCTTGTCGATGAGATTAGTCCGAGGAGAACGGCCAGACTGGTTCAAGCGAACAGGAAGGCTCCGGTAACTCAAATAAGCACTCTTTGCATGCGTGTTGAGCAGAAAAGCAGCTCAGAACAAACAACACATCGACCCTTGATGCGGCTGAGTTAGGGTTAGGACCACACCAGGTTCCAGTCCTGTTAGTCAAGAACAGGAAGCTTAGGCTACAGTGGGCACTGTATGGATCAGGTATGGCCCCAGTCTGCCTTGTGTCAACCATTCGGGCCGTTGGTCGGTGTTGGTGGTGTAATAGTGTGGAGAATGTATTCTTGGCACACGCTGTGCTCCTTAAAACCAATCGAGCATCAATTAAATGCCACAGCTTGTCTCAATACTGTTGCTGACAACATTCATCCCTAAACAGCTATGATTTGCCATCGTATAACGGCCACTTCCAGCACGATAATGAAAACACCATTTGGCCTCGCTCGGAGTCCAAATCGTGTCGTTCCTAACATCACTCTCACCCGTGATAAAGTCCCTCCCGTGGCTTATTTCCAAGTCATACCCAAATGGTTGTTAAGAACGTGACATGTTCATATGAACATTTTTTGCATAAATAAAATCCTAGCAGCAGCGCCACGTCACTTCTTATGACCGAGCCTTTCCTAATACCAGCGCTGTTATACAGTGTCTCCGAGCACAGATTAATCACGACGTGCCAAAGCATCTGGTATTTCTGCAGGAAAGCATTACAAATATATAATACGTGCCTCGTGAGCACAAGGTTCGGTTTAAATAGCACTCTGTTGCTCGTTTAAAAGGAGTACAAGGGGAAAAAGTGCCCGAATTGCAAGCTCAAAATGGTTACAGTGAAAAGTCGTTATTGAAGCAGAACCATATGGCGCTGAAGCCTCGGCCACCTGGTGTAGAAATGTGCAGCCTGGACTTGTGCATTCTCACAGCGTGCCAGGAGAACGCTGCTAGAGCTGATACCGAAGAGCTGCTCTTTTCTCTTGCTAGCAGAATGATCTTATCTTACCGCCTCTCTTAGGTCAAGTTAGGAAATACTGAGTAACATTCATTCCCATGTCTCATATCCATCGCAGTTTACGTTATGGTTAACGCAAAATGGCTCCTAATTTGATATATATTCAAGCCATCTATATAACCAAGCTAATCAGTGCGTTTACACGGACAACAATAATACAGATATTAAGCCGATTAAGACGACACTCTGATTAAGAAACTAGCATGTAAACAGAGATTATTGATAACCTTAATCCGACTAGTCATACTCGAAGTAAACACAAATCGAATTAAGACGTGTGGAGTATTTCCTGTTTTAGTTACATAATCGACGTGCGCTACAGACATGTACACACCTTAATCACATTATTAACATCGTGTGGGAGTTTTCACCGCATTGTGCAACACGTACACACAGCAGCGCTCAACCATTTGACGGCAAACAAAACCGAAACCACTTACCTACTATATAGTATATTTAGTATATATACTACATGCGTCCGAAACCACGTACTTACCTACTATATAGTAGGCAAAATACATGTATCTGAGCTAAGTAAGTACGCGGTTTGGGACGCAGCCCACGGATTCAAACAGTCGTCTGTTTGCACGTACAGCATGACAAATAATTAACCGCACTTGAAGCTTTCGTAAAATTTTAAATGAAACACCCAGAACTGTATACGGTCGCATAACGAAGACCAACTGTATGCCGATACGTGAAATTCTGGAGGGAACGTCGGACGGCGTGGAGCGGTGACATAATAAAGTGCTGTTAATTGATCAAGTTACTGTAAAACAGTAACATGAAAAAAGTATTCTAAAAGCGACTCTAGTAAACAACCTTAATCAGAATATTGCCTTATTCAGAATAAGGTTGATAATTAGATTACTGCTATCCATGTAAATGTAGTCAATGTAGTCTATCTGAACTAGAAACCTGAAGTGCAAAATAATTGACATTTAGGACATTTTTAGTGGATTGTAAGTGTATAATATAATGCTATATATAATATAATATATATAATGCTTCTGTAATCCTCTGTTCCTATTTGTGGTTAATTCTCTAATATCGAGTTTGCCTAGTCTACAACGCGATGTCATATGTCATATAACATACGACAGGCTGTAGGCCTCTGTTTGGCAAAATAAAGCGCTCGTAGACAAAAATAATTAATCGCATCAGAATGTAGAATATCGATTGCTGGAAACCAAAACGATCTACCATTAGTCCGGTTCAATTTCTCTACTAACATAAGGTC
This sequence comes from Ameiurus melas, assembly GCA_012411365.1. Taxonomy (NCBI): domain Eukaryota; kingdom Metazoa; phylum Chordata; class Actinopteri; order Siluriformes; family Ictaluridae; genus Ameiurus; species Ameiurus melas. The sequence continues at coordinate 13,090,184 of CM022778.1, read as the reverse complement.
CCTCTGGTCTTATTGGGGTCTTTCGTTTCATTTCGAAAAGAGTCTGTGATACACAGCATGGTTAGTGCGATTGAGAACGGTGGGACTAGGCATTCAATTTTGGTTTGGCATGAGAGGACATATCCTGCACCAACAGCAGTAATTTTCATTCGCACACGGCTGTTCAGCTTCTGCACTGACCGGATCAGTCTCTCTCTCTCTCCCTCTCTCTCCCCCCGTCATCCCTGCTGACTCTCTTTTTTTATCAGTCTTTGACTTTAGTCTGTTTTATACTTTGTATAGTGATGCAGCTCAGGAGAATCTAAGATGTCCTCATACTCTGCACGGCGTTTGCACCGTAATAAGGCTGAATCAACATGACCTGTGACCTTTATTCTTTTAACGACGTCTCGATTATGCAGACAGTCTGAAAAAATCTTGGTTTCCAACTTACGCAACAGAAAAATGTGTACACTGTCGTCGAGATATCGTACGTTTAAATATCGACGATGCTACTGCCATCCACAGCCGAGAGCCAAAGGGGCTAAACTGCTCGTACTCTCTGGGTGGTATTACTCTTTCCCCTGTCAATCACAGCCACGGGTGAGCTCACGTATATGGGAGAGGGAAGACAGTCAGATAGTATCTTCATATGTCTCGTAGGGAGGCTGTATTAGCTTTCTCCTTCTCTGGTTGATAGGGCAGAGCTGGCTGGTGGGCGGGACTTGGCAGGTGATGAAATTAGGCAGAAAGTCAGGAGAAATATCTTCTTTAGAGTGGCGCAGTGTTGCATCGTAGTAGCGTGGTGTAGAAGGTAGTTTTGCTGCCATACAGCTCAAAGGTCCCTGGTTCAATCCTAATCTCAGGTAACTGCTGTATTTATGTGGACATCCTCAGGGTTCTCTGGTTTCCTCACATTTCCCTAAAAGCCTGCATTTAGGTGAACAGGCTATGCTAATGTGTGTGGGTGCCCTAGGTCCCATCCAGGGTGTATTTCCGACCACAAGTCCAGTGTTCCCGGGGAAAGGATTATTTAATCAGTTACCAAAAGTACAGCATCTCAAGCACTAAATTCCATCATAATTGCACTCTGCTAAATAAATATACCACAACCCGACATCACTCTGTTCTGTTCCTATAAATCGCATCGCAGGAATGTGTATAAATGCACTATAAGCACAAAGTTTCTCCTGGCTTGTGTGCATTATTAATGCAGAAGCATACGCTGCTGAAACTGTGGCCACACGCTTCATAAATGTGCAACCTTCATGTGCGTGTTCTCAAAGTGAGCCAAGAGTCCAGACCTATGATTAATACAAAAGAGATGAATTATTTAAAACATTTCTTTTCCCTCTTCGCTCCATCTCCCTCTCGCCTTCGCACTCCGCTCTCTCATCGTATGCTTTTGGTGGAGACCTGGAGCCAAGTCCAGCTCTGCAAATCCAATGTGAGCCCACACACACACACACACAGAGACACACACACACACACAGACACACAGAGAGAGACACACACACAGGTTCGCTGGTCGAATACACTCTGTAGTCTTAAGGTAATACATCTTACCTTAACCTGTGCTCAAGCGCAATCTCTGGAACGTCTGACGTTCTACTATAAACGTTGGTCACCTGCTAGAACATGAACGCGTCCACATAACTGTCCACCCCTAAGTGTCTGCCACCAGCTAAACTTAACCATTAATGTATCTTTTTTCTTGCAGTGGTTCTCAGAGTGGGGTCCGGCAGCATGTCTGCGTTTTTTGTAAATGTAGTTTTCACATCCTGTCGTTATGAAAGTTATTTCAGTTCTTACACCACAGCGCTGGTCGAATTCTCTGATTCATTTCAACAGCACACCTGACAGGAGCTCTGGCTTCAATTCAAATCGCAGGTTTATACAGTTAATTAACGCACGCGCTTGTTCTTATACGTTATCGTTTCTATAGAACAGGTGGCGATAATGAGGTCGACCGATTGATGGGTTTTTGCCAGTACGAGAGCGGCCTCTAGAGGCGAAATATAAACAATCGCTGACAAATTTTGTTGTGTTATCTGAAGTCTTTTTTTTTTTTTTTCGTTTTAGACGTCTCTATTTTTATTTTGTCATATGGAGGGTTACTTTTTGGTTCGTTTTGGATGAATTTTTATTTACTTGAACATTTACTAATAGTTAATATATACGCACGTTTATATATTTGTTCCATTTGAAAACGTACCGTGCATTCACACGGTACTGTTTATTTTTGTATTAAAACTTTACCGATATTTAACGTCGAGTCCTACGTTTTCGTTCAGTGTCGAACCGTATTCACTGTCGGCTGAGTAATCGGTTCCCGGCAGGGACGTACGACTCAAGGACTCCGTTACCCCGTATCGCTCGACCCTCCAATAAACGGATCATGAAAACAACGGCAAAAAAAACCCCAACACATCGTCGCTGAAGCTTTCCGTAAACCGCACGCCGTCTGTTTAACATTTAACGAAGGAGTCTCCAGTCCCGACATGATGAGCGGTCTTAACGGAAGCGATCGCACGAGCACGGACGTTTCCACGACGAGACGTGACCGTAAAGGTTTTAAAACGTACGACGTGTACGTGAACCCGCTGTGGTGTTTAAAGGAATAAAAACCCGTCCGGAAGGAAAGTAACCGGCTTCGGCGTGTCGCGCTGTACGCTTTTCCCTTCGTATACTTCTCGTATTAACCGATCAGACCTGCAATGAACCTTAAACTGAAGGGAGAGAATTCCAAGCTTTTCCCAATAAATAGCCCAAATATGACCGTACACATTTAAATAATCAGATGAAATAAGTCTGAGGGATTTATTATTATTATTATTATAATATACGCTTCACTTGTGTACATTAAATGACTTTATACACTATATCATATACTATATTCATGTTCTCAGGTGAAGGATATAAAGTAGTTATGAAAGATGTACATTTATATAGTCTATGTAGAGATAGATAATTTATTTTACATATATATATATATATATATATATATATATATATATATATATATATATATATATAGTGGTGGTGGGGGACAATGGGAGAAATGCTACATGCTAAAGCAGAGACGCTGGTTCACGAGCCAAAAGTGTTGAAATGCTAAGCTACTCGCAGAGAAACCCAGAGACACCGAACACTACACAGAGAAATAAATCAAACTAATTATATATATTTTAAAGAGGGGTTTGTGGGGGTAGAGGGGCTCAGCTGTGAAACTATTCGGCGCTCAATGAGTCTTCCGTTAACGGTTTCAATCGCTCGTTAGCATGTTCCCACAGCGCTAGCATCTCATCTCTCATCTCCTCTCCTCTCATCTCCTACCTGACCCACATCAGTCTCGCGCTCGCATCCGTCTCGGTGCACAGATAACCGGCGGCATTAAAAATCCTGCAGCGGCTCCTTTTCTGCTCGTCGACGTCGGTACTTCTCTCTCTCTCTCTCTCTCTCTCTCTCTCTCTCTCTCTCTCTCTCTCTCTCTCCTTCTCTCTTTCTTCCTTGTGTTCCGTTTGAATGAGAGAGAGCACGGTGCTCGCGAGTGCACCCGTTAAACCGCGCGAGCGCCGCTGCCTCTGTTTGCAGAGATGCTGCGCGTGTGCAGCCGAGCGTGCGGACGGGGAGTCTCGCGGACGCGCGCGCGCGCGCGGACGCGCTCTCTTTCTTCCTTTGCGCACACACACACACACACACACACACACTCGAAAGCCGGGAGATGAGTGATGTACTGATCATAACCTGTTCCTATTGGGCACTGTGTGCAGCCCGGGTTATTCTATCATCCTCACGACACCTGAAAGAACGTCACGCTCTGGTTGCATGTGTTTCACACCACTTTATTAGGAACACCTGTACAACTGGCTCTGGAGGCCTAACCTGCATGGTAGGCTGATGGGCATGCCCAAAGTATCTGTAGTGTATGAATGGGTGTGCGAGTGTGTATGGGATTGAGCCCTGTGATGGACTGGCACACCCTTGTGCCCGATGCTCCCTGGGATAAGGCTCTGGGTTCCCCGCAACCCAGTGGTACGGTACGGTACCACTGCGGTACGGAAAATGGATGGATGGATGGATGGTGGTACAACCCCAGCAAACAAGAAATGGACACTGATGCCTGATGCATCTTCTGCATGGTCTCGCAAGGACCTCACCAGAACCCACATGTCCCACCCTTTCTTCAGCCCTGGCTTGATCATGAGGGATTTAAATTCATGTAAAGCTGCTTGTTTGGGTCAGTTTTACAAAACCGAAACGCTTTGTGAGGCACTACCTAAGTTTCAATGGTCTTCTGAACAGCAGGGCAGGTTAAAAAAAAAATAAATAAATAAATAATAATATTAATAATAATAATAATAATAATAACAACATCAGTAAATGAATTATTTGAAGAATTTCATTAATATTTTTTAAACGTCACTATCATTTAGTGGCTGTCAGTAACACTGCGGTTACTGTTTATCACACATATGGAAATGGAGTCCGAGCCTACCACCAACGACTGCTACAGCTCAGCAACTGGAACAATACACCATGTTGAAAAAAAAAAAAATACAAAAATGAATACAGAACCAACACGTTCAGTCTTGCATGCTCCACACACATCTTCAGTAGCCTACTTCCCAGAGCGATATGTTAATGAGGCTGCATTAAGCTGCTTTACTTGCAGGAACTCAGTCAAGTCTACACACACCGACACTCTCTATTGTGCGCTCACACACACACACACACACGTACAAATGTGAAGTACTTCGAGAATTCTTTTTTTTCGATTGGTGCTCTAGCACACTCACATATTCACCTCAGTAAATGCGGCAAGATGGTGTGTGTGTGTGTGTGTGGGTGTGTGTGACACACTCTTAAGCGTAATGCCAGGCACAAACACACACTCACACAACATCAAAGAGGTGACATTTAATTAGTCTAACTACATCCGAGCACGACACATAGCGAGAGAGAGAGAGAGAGAGAGAGAGAGAGAGAGAGAGAGGGAGTGTACACTATTAATACACACCACATATTTTTATCTGCATTTATCTGAATTTGAATCCATGTGATTAGAGACTAGAATTCGAAATCAGCTTCACGGTCAGCACAAACTGCAAAAGTGTTTAATAAGTGTTTCGAGGATTACACGTGGTGAATAAGGTTCATTATTATCATTACACTTTCATGAGCTGTTTGCGTGTAATCCTTTACGGTTTAGTGCAAACCACCAATGTGGTTTCTGAAGGATAGCGAGCGTGAGCAATCATCCACCAGAACACAGACTTCACAATCAGTACACGCACAACAATAATGCGATATTAAGCCGATTAAGACGATACTCTGATTAAGAAACTAGCATGTAAACGGAGATTATTGATGACCTTAATCCGATTAAAGTCATACTCGAAGTAAACACAAATCGAATTAAGACGTGTGGAGTATTCCTGTTTTAGTCTCATTATAGACGTGTACACACCTTAATCACACTATTAGCGTCATGTGAGAGTTTTCACCGCATTTTATGACAGGACACGTACACACACGGCAGCGCTCAACCGTTTGACGGCAAACAAGAGAGCACGGCTGCGTCCCAAATCGCGTTCTTACCTGCTATATATAAGGTGAAATACATGTATCTGAGCTACTATACAGTAGGTAAGTACGCGGTTTGGGACGCAGCTCACGGATTCAAACAGTCGTCTATTTGCACGTACATCATGACAAATAATTAACCGCACTTGAAGTTTTCGTAAAATTAAAAATGAAACACCCAGAACTGTATACGGTACCATAACGAAGACCAACTGTATGTTGTACGTGAAATTCTGGAGGGATGTCGGACGGCGTGGCGTGGGGACGTAATGACGTGTGCCGTTAATCGATCTACTGTATGTTCTATAACATGTAAAACGGGAACATGAAAGGAATATTCTAAAAGCGACTCATGTAAACACCTTAATCAGAATATTGTCTTATTCAGAATAAGGTCAATAATTAGATTACTGCTGTCCATGTAAACGTAGTCCATGACTGCACTAACTTATGTGGACCTCTTATAAAATGCTTTTCTGTATTTTCAAAAATAGAAAACATTGCATTTTAATATAAATGTCATTTGCAGTATTTGGTAGTTTATTAATATTTTCTGTATTATATTTTGTGGATTTAAAAAAAAAAGTCTACACACCCCTGTTAAAATGGCATGTTTGCGTGAAACCAAGATAAATCATGTCAGAACCTTTTCTACCATTATTGTGAAATTTTGTCCTATTAATTAAAGTTAAAATAATAATCATTTGAGGATGAAAAATGAAAAATGTACAACACCCAGCTTGCATAAGTGTTCACACCCTTTTATGAGTGGGAATGGGGTAGTGTTCAGAATCAGCCAATCATATTCAAACTCATGTTGAAAACTCATTCGTATACACCTGCCATCAATTAAAGTGATTGATTAACCCCCATTATACCACAGCGCTGGTGAATTCTCGATTCTGATTGGCTGACAGACGTTCTAAGGCGTGCAATAATTTTTCAGTAAACGAACAGCTAAAGTAGTTCCAGTCAGGTCTCGACTGCATTACAGTTCCAGATCACTTCGCCGAGTTAACTGAACTAACGGAAAAAGTTAGGCTGCTGTCCAGCACAGCACACACAGCTAACAACAAACAAAATGACAGAAAATTTAGATTTTCCAGTAATGTGTAAGGAATGATTGATGACGGGCCGCTGAATTATTCGAAAAATAACGCGCACTTGAGGTGGTAATGCGGCCACGTGGCGAAGCAGAGGCCCCAGCCATTAATGTGCAGTTATTGGAGCGAGAGAAAGAAAAAAGAAACAGAGCGCGAGAGAGCATGCGAGATAATCCGGTTAAAAAGTATCAATATTTATTTATTTATTCGTTGTATTTTCTGCCATAAAAAATTTAAAACCCTGTGAACAAGTAGGTTTATCGATCTTTATCTATTTGTTCTATTTTTAAATGATCAGCATGAAATGAAAAAATCATCTTGTGAACACGCTCTCTCTCTCTCTCTCTCTCTCTCCAATAACACATATCAATGGCTCAAGCCTTTCATAGGTTATTAGCACTAAAATGACGTTTTGGAATTAGCAACGGAGGCTTGAAATGGGATGCGTAATAAATTAGTTCCACACACGAGAGCGTTTTAAGGACAAAAACCTGAAAAATGTCTTGAAATAAAACATCTGAAGAACGTCTTGAGGTGTGGTAACTGTGGTATAAGCGGAATAATTGACTCCCCGAGGTGCTAATACCTTCTCAGGTGTGCATAATTTTCTAACAAATTAACAGACCGGAGTAAATTTTTCCTTATATAAAGTACAGCTATTCCTATAGGAATTTCCTGACATCTTCTTGGTAACATCCAACTAGAAAAGCCATGGGCCACAAAGAGTTTACAAAGTAGGTACGGGATCTCACTGTTGAAAAATATCAATCAGGAGAGGGTTACAAAAAGTGTCCAAGGCATTGGATATACAATGGAACGCTGTAAAGACAATAATCAACGAGTGGAGAAAATATCCCTCTAAAATTGATGAGAAGATCAGGAGAAAGGTAATGGAGGCTGCCGAGAGGCCTACAACAATATAAAAAGAATTGCAGCAATTTCTGGCAACTACTGGTTGCTTCTACATGTGAAAATCTCCCGAATTCTTCATATGTCTGGGCTATGGTGTAGAGTGGCAAGGCGCAATCTTTTTTTTAACCAAAAAAATAAGCAAAAACACATCCACTCTCTCAAAACCATGTGGAATAATGTGTTACGGTCTGATGAGTTGAACTTAGGCACAAACACCCCACCCCACCCCCCAGCACACCACCAAAACAAAACCATCCCCATGGTGAAGCACGGTGGTGGCAGCATCATACTTTGGGGCTGTTTTGTCTTCATCTGGAACTGGGGCTTTAATCACGGTGGATGGAATAATAAATAGATCCAGATACCAGTCAATTTTGACAAAAAACCTTAAGGATTTTGCTATAAAAAATTAAGATGAAAAGGAATTTCATCTTTCAGCATGATAACGACCCAAAGTGAACTTGCAGATCAACAAAGCTTCACCAAAACAAATTCAAGGTTTTGGAATGGGTCAGAAAAAGTCCAGACCTAAATCCAATCAAAAATCTGTGGACCTGAAGAGGGCTGTGTACAGGAGATGCCCAGGCAATCTGACAGTTAGAATGCTTTTGCAAGAAAGAATGGCAAAATAATGCTAAGTCAAGATGTGCCAAACTGACTGACTCTTACCCAAAATTTTATTTTATTCCACTAAAATGATTCTTATTGTTTTTCACTATAATTAATAGTTTAAAATTTCACAATAAAGGTAGAAAAGGTTCTAACATGATTTATCTTTGTTTCCTGCCATTTGAACAGGAATGTCTAGACTTTTTATATCCAGTGTACACTGCAATGTAACTGGAAGAAAAATGCCAGTTTCTGCAAGGTCTTTTTTTAAATGTTATTCCCATCCATCCATCTTCAACTGCTTACTCCTTTTGAGGGTCGTGGGGGAACCTGGAGCCTATCCCAGGAAGCATTGGGCACAAGGTGGGGTACACCCTGTACAGGGTGCCAGTCCATCGCAGGGCACAATCACATACACACTCACACACCCATTCATACACTATGGACACTTTAGACATGCACATCAAATGTCATTCCCATATTATACAAATGAAAATGTGGTGCTTGAAAGTTAGAATTTTCTATATTTCTGCAGAAATGTGACCTAAAACAGCAAAATATTACATATCTGTGAGTGGTAAAAGTATGTGAACGTTTGCTTTCAGTATCTGGTGTGACCCCGTTGAACTAAATGTTTGGGGTAACTGTTGATCGGTCCTGCACGTCGTCTTGGAGGAGTTTTAGCCCGTTCCTCAGTACAGAACATCTTCAACTCTGGGATGTTGGTGGGTTTCCTCACATGAACCACTTGCTTCAGGTTCTTCCACAACATTTCTATTGGATTAAGGTCAGGACTTTGACTCGGCCATTCCAAAACATTCACTTTATTCTTCTTTAACCAATTCAATTTTTATTCTTAATTTTTTTCAACCACTTTAATCTTCTTTAACCGTTCTTTGGTAGAACGACTCGTGTGTTTAGGATCGTTGTCTTGCTGCATGACCCACTTTCTCTTGAGATTTAGTTCATGAATAGATGTCCTGATATTTTCCTTCACAGTTCGCTGATATTCAGAATTCATTGTTCCATCAACGAGGGCGAGTCGTCCTGGTCCAGATGCAGCAGAACAGGTCCAAGCCATGATACTACCACCACCATGTTTCACAGATGGAATAAGGTTCTTATGCTGGAATGCAGTGTTTTCCTTTCTCCAAACATAATGCTTCTCATTTTAAACCCAAATGTTCTATTTTGGTCTCATCCATCCACAAAACATTTCTTCAATAGCCTTCTGGTTTGTCCACATGATCTTTAGCAAACTGCAGATGGGCAGAAATGTTCTTTTTGGAGAGCAGTGATTTTCTCCTTGCAACCCTGCCATGTACACCATTGTTGCTTAGAAGTTACCCTGGGTTCCTTTGTAACCTCGTGGACTATTACACGTCTTGCTCTTGGAGTGATCTTTGTTGGTCTCCACTCCTGGGAGAGTAACAGTGGTCTTGAATTTCGTTCATTTGTACACAATCTATCTGAGTGTAGATTGGTGAATTCCAAGATCTGTAACCTTTTCCGGCCTGATGATCATCGACAACTTTTTTTCTGAGGTCCTCAGAAATCTTCTTTGTTCGTGCCATGATACACTTCCACAAACATGAGTTTGAAGATCAGACTTTGATAGATCCATTTCTTTAAATAAAACAGTGTGCTCCCTCACTCCCTTTAATGGAAAACACCACTGATTTGCCACACACAGATATGTAACATTGGATCATTTTCCACAATAGATAAATGACCAAGTACAATATTTGTGTCTCATTTGTTTAATTGTGTTCTCTTTATCTACTTTTAAGAATTGTGTGAAAATCTGATGATGTTTTTGATCATATTTATGCAGAAATGTAGAAAATTCTAAAGGGTTCACAAACTTTCAAGCACCACTATATAGTATACAATTGATAAACTGAGCATTTTTTTAAAGTATATAATACAGCCAATGTCCAGGAATGTAAAGTGTTTACTCTGAGACAGCACCTATGAAATGATCTTTGTGCCTGAACCTCTTAGACTTAGCCCCAAATCAATTCTTGTTGGTTTTTAGCCAGTTCATGAAAGACATTTAGACAGAAATGCAGTGTCTCTATGTTAAAGGGTTAAAGGGTTGTTAAATGCTTAATCCATTTATCACTCCCAGTTATCAAGATGTGAAGTGATTCACATCCATTCACCCCCTCCTCTCTGGTAATTTGATATGCACAGGAGAGAGAAACTCCAGACATATGCCTCCCCCTAACACACACACACACACACAAACCAGCATTTGTCATGTTCCTGATCAAACTCTATAAGAACAAAAGGCTTCCAGCAACAGATTTCATCCATTAACTCTCTCAAACAGACACATCCATATACACAAAAATGTATTTTTAGCCACAACAATGCATGTGCACATTTACACCGTGTGCTGTGGAGCTTTTTTTTTTTCCTTTTTGCTTTTTTCCAGAGCAAAACCATTTTTAGAAACCTGCAGGTGTTGACGCAAGATCACGCTGGTGTTCAACTAGGAGTGTACACTATATCATTTTGGGTGGAGTAGAGTTTTTACTAGAACTCATTCTAACAATTACAGTCCATTATGCAAGTTAAAATAGCATACATATAGGTGATAAAACAACATCAAACATAAATCTTAACAAACATAATACAAGTAATAGCACAAATAGTGTCCTAACTGCTAACTGATTAATTGTTCGTACAATATAGCACTCTATGTGAATCAAAAAACACACTTTATTATCGCGTGTGATTAGAGAAGACCATCAAACACACCACTTGGAAGGGCAGCGTTAACCTTGGGAAATTTAAAGAACTCTCATGTCGGCATTCAGGTAGCGGCAGCACAGACTTCCTGGGGTGGTACACTTCTAAATAAGGTCAGTGAAGAGGATGTGTGGCACATCACAGTAGGGGCAGCCCATCTGTATGCTAAACTGATGATGTCCACCACCTAGTATTCTAAGCTCTGCCTAGACCCTAGTCTTACCCTGATAGCAAACAAACAGCTGTTCTGGAGATCAGCTGGCTTGCATCCACTTCAAATTACACCACAAGGCATGCACCAGGCACAGCAAGAAACATTCTGCAGGCTCATTGAAGGCTGCAGAGGTAATAGATCTCAGACAAACGGACATGGATTCAACTCCAAGGTATCCCCAGAGTCATCTGACCACCACTACAATACAGTACATACACGCTTATCACCAGAAAATGTAAATCTCTAAGATTAAAGTGATAGCTAGCAGCAGGGAGATTTTTAAAGACATATACTTTGAGGTATAGGCTCATAAGCAGGATCTTTAATGGACTCCGGCACATGAGGGAGGTCTCACAGGGACTGAGGTGGATTCAGGTGCCTTGCCCTTTTTAGAAAGTAGTAATAAGCCTACGGGACCCTAGAGAGCTACTGTCCACGGTGATGTGTTGCATTAAAATGGCTACATACACCTTTAGGATAGACTTTCTGCTATATATCAAGCCTTGGAGAGGTCAAAACACCATCTGCAGATCAATTTCCTCTTAAGGGCACACATGGCCCGTGTGTAATGGGCTCTTGTATTCAGAAGTGTTTTCTGGACTTTTAGATTATAGTTGGAAAATTGGACCCACACGAACACAGGAGACCTGGAGAAGGGTGCCAAATCTCTCCATCCATCTGAGACAGCAAATCTGCTCAAGGTGGAAGTTGTCAAGGTGTCCTGGCAACCAGAGAAAGCGGCAGTGGCAACCAAGGCCTTGCCAGCCGTCTTAACCCAAAGGGCACTCTGTGTCCTAGTTGCTAAATCCTGCACAGAGCATGAAGAATCAGACAGAAGCGGAAAAACTTTATTTAAAAACTTGTGGACTCCTCTCCCAGGCTGTCCAGTTCTACCAGGGAAAAGCACAAATAGTGCTTTGAGTTAACAGTGTGCTGACTTGACAAGGGTGAAGCGGTCCACCTGCACTTTCCATTGAGTCACCCACTCATAACAATGCATATATACCCAGACATCCAAGATTTACCCAATATCTTGGTCAATCAAATGTCATTCAATATCGTTACAGGTGGGTCAAGATCTGCTGATTGGAGGGACTGCTCCAATATATATATATATATATATATATATATATATATATATATATATATATATATATATAATATATTGGACTATATATATATATATACTCCCAAACAAAAAGCTGCAAATAAACAGGAATCCAGCAAAAGTGAGGGGAGAAAAAGCAGGCTCAGCAATTAAGAGTGTGTGTGTGGATATGTCAATGTGTCAAGGGTTAGTTACCAGCTCCACTAAATATTCCACACTGGCAGGGAATGTGAAATGCTTAAAGGAAAAGAAAACACCAAGGAATAAACCAACTCAGTGGAAGAAGTTAACAGTTATCGTGCCGCTCACCATAACGGTGAATAATATCTAGTTAACACATGTGAAGCCACCTTGACTGTGGTGAAAAGTGGAAACAACTCAGTGGAAGCTGTATATATGCAGTTAAGGGGATTGAAATAAATGTTCCAGTAACATGCTTTAAATAACATACAATACAGTATGTAGACACCTGATCATCACACCCATATATGCCCATTCCAATACCGTGGGCATTAACATGGAGTTGGTTCCTTTGGTGTTATTATAACCTCCACTCTTCTGGGAAGGTTTTCCACTAGAGTTCTGAACATTGTACTTTCATTTATTTTTACGTTGCATTATTTTTGCATCGACTACCATGTTTTATAACAATTATATATTTAAAAAATATATAAATATAATAAAATATGTAATAGGAATAACACATTTCTTATATATTATATTGTTTATTGTAAGAGTTCTAAATTCGCAATTCATTTAAATTATTTTTAGGTTTCTTTTTTAGGATTTGTGTATTATTATTATTATTATTATTATTATTATTATTATTATTACCCCCCATTTGCAATAAAAGGGCAAAGCAGAAAACAAAAAAGGGTATGCTAGGGGGAAGCAGTCTTCAACTCTTACCTTTTTCATGCTGTGTCACTGAACTACAGGATCTGAGAGGGAACAAAAAAAGCAAGTATTATTACTAAGTTTCTATATATATATATATATATATATATATATATATATATATATAAAAGGAGTGAATGATAAAAAAAAACTATGCCTGTGTTAAAGCATTTATGACCAATAGAGGGCAGCAGTGCTATGAGTAAATCTGGATATTATTTAATATGCTATAGCTAGTCAAATAAAACTGTAAGCGAACTTGCAAACACTTCCACAGAACTGAGTCCTTGATGGGTTGGTGCTGGGTCAGAATCTCAAGGAACCCTAGCTTTTATCTAGCTTATAAAAGCACAGGTACATACACAGCTAGAATGGTATTTCACCTCTCCAGGGCAGTAAGAATCACCTATATATTGCAAGGTCATGAGGAACCAATGCTATGTGGAAAGGTGTTCAGAGATGACTGCTGCGTTCATGTCATTGGGAGTCATGTTAACATTATAGAACTGGATCAAGTGCAACGTGACGCACAGGTAGCAGTAGTGCACCCTTCATGGAGTGGCATGTCTCTTGGTAAAGGTCATGACATTGAAACACTCCTCCTAATGTGGCGTGTCACGGTGGGGTTGCGTGTCCAAACTCTTGGGGATTGTGGTGAATGGAGGCACCTTGCCCCTTTCAGAAAGGTCGTAGCAAGGTTATAAGCCCCCCGAGAGAAGAAATTCATGGTGCTGTAACACACTGCAATGGCTAAATGGCTGCCATATACACCTTTATTGTAAATAGGGACTTTGTACTGTTCAACAATCCCTGAAGAAAATTCATATTTTGGGAATCGGGCAGGGCATCGGATCCAATCAATGAGGTGCACACCATTCCATGAACACCTTCCACGCAAGATCATATGAGGCCAGTAACTAGGGCTCTTATCTTCATCTGGGGGACAGCAATTTTGCTATCTGGGTTCAGAAAGATCATAGATGCCATCCATGGTCCTGTAACACACTGCAATGGTTGCTACATACAACTTTAGCATAAAAAAGATACTTGGTACTGTTCAACTATGAATATTTGGTGAGTTGGGCAGTGCATCGGATCCAGTCACTGAGGTGCACCCCATTCACTGAACACCTTCCAGCCAAGATCATACATGGCTTTTATCTTCACAGGTGTTTCCTGGACTGCTAGGCCTTCAGGGGAAAACCTACTAGCAAATCTCAGAGCCAAAAGTATGACTTTGTGGCACAGCTGTTGAATTCTTTTCAGAATGGGAAGAAATCAACAGTAAAGGCAGAAAGGGGTACAGTAGATGGGGAGACCGGTTGTAGGCTGATGGATCATGTCCCAGTGGGCTGTCTGGCCATCTTTATGACCGAGTCTCATGACACTGTCTGTACGGTGTAAGACCAAATGGGCCGCCCTCATTTCTAGTTGTTTGATATGTTCTGACCTCACATCATCAGGACATAAGTCCCCTGTGCCCCAATGGCACCATACTACCCCCAGCCAGTGAAGAGGCATCCATGGTGACTAGCTCTAGTGGGGCACCACATGTAAGTGGACCTTTCATTGGACAGACCTTCTGTCTAGAGTCTGTAACCCTCTGAGTGAAGCAAGGACACATCTCTTTCAGTGGTATTGTTTTCCGAAAGTATAGCCGTATTTTAAGCTACTTATTCAAACTCGAAATGAAGCGTTCTTTGTCTTTCATCTTTTGTCATTGTTACTGTTGTGCCTATTTCCTTTTCTTCTCACGTTCTGCTACATACTGGTACATCAACATGATTATGGAGTAAAGTAAAAAGTGTTTGTTAGTCATCTTCTCAAAACAGGAGGAGAAAGAAACGCAGAGATTCAGGCAGATGAGAAAGAAACGCAGAGATTTAGAGAGGTGGACTGAAGCAGATGAGGTAAACGTATATTTTTAGCACACTACGTCGTCTGACTGCCAGAAAGAGTAGGATGCGTCTCTGAGTAGCCTTCAATAATGTATCAGCGTATGCTCTAAAAACCCTCTCCCGCTATCTCCGAGACATCTTTATGAGCCTACACCGTCACACACAAGCATATAGACACCCTGAGAGATTTTGTGGATTTTGTGGAAATACAATATTTCACATGCTCAGAATAGAAAGAACTTTCCTTGCAGAAAGTTTGTCTCCAAGAATAAGAGCGGGTTTGTGGACTTCTGTGTAGACTTGTGTGCAAAGCAAACATAAATGTAGCATGAATGTGTGTGTCTGCTCTGCTTACCTGTGCTAAATTGAGAGTAAACACATGCTGCCTCATGCTGGGCGAATGAAAGACAGACTCCACTGGATTCTCCTGAAAGATTAATAGCATCTTAAACACACACACAACCTCTAACACACCGAATCACTTTCTCGTTATACCATCAATCCATGAGAACCTGAACGAGGCAAGTTCAAGTGGACAAATGCTAATTATAATTAATCAATATAGTGTTAAATGAACCTGGAATTTTCTACCTTTAAACTTTTGAACACAGGATTTAGCTTTTTTCATTTCTTTCATTTAATCTGAATGAATATTATGAGTTACCAATGAGCCATTTCCTCTAGGAATCCCTGTTACCTTCATATGGCTCGTTTCATTAATCTACATCATTATACCTCTAATGAAGTTTGTCAACCACTAAAGGCCTGAGAGACTGACTCAAACTGATTAAATACTTCAGGAGCAGAATGTGACCAGAAGGATCTGATACAATTTTATTTTCAGGTTACACAGCACGAGTAACCTCCCTTATTCTGCACAATATGTGGCACACTAGCTAGTTAACAAGTTAGCTATGTAAAATATTAGTTAGTTAGATAGTTACTTAGCAAGCTGATAAAACTGTACATAGCCTAAAGCCTAAATCAGATTGAACAAATCTAAAAACAACAAAATAAATAAATAAATAAATAAAGTTACTTGTTAGCTGGCTAACTGTTAGCTAGTTGGTTAATTAGCAAGCTGATATACAGTGACTATACATAGTTCAAAGGAATCAGACCGAACAAATCTCTAAGGAAATTGTGTGTTTTCTAACTAACTGGCACTCTATCTAGTTGACAAGCTAGCTATTTAAAATGTTAGCTAGTTTGATAGTTACTCAGCAAGCCGTACATAGTTTAAAGAAATCACACTGAACTGGTTAACTGTTTCACTCCCAGCGACGTTTAACTATATGAATTGGAAATTCAAGTAATGGAAACAGCAAACATTGGACACAGAGCTCCAGAATGTAGCCGGTAACGTAGCTATAGGACACATGTATGCTCGTAGACATAGATAGATGCTGGACCGGCCACTGGATCGTACATCAAAATCGCCGCCATATTGGACCAGGCGACTTGCCACAATTCTCAGCCAGCTGTACTGTAAGAAAAAGATGCCTTTCTCATGTGCAGCTTGGGGCTGTACCAACCGTCGCACAATCCAAACCAAATCTCGGGGAATTATCTTTCACAGGTAAGACTGGACAGTTGTTTCTGGTTGTATTTGGTCTTTATAACATTGTCGGCCACCAGAGTCAGACTATTCATTATTAGAGATAACGCTAGTTAGCTATAGAAGATTAGACTTGAAGAGAAATCATGTAAAGATTACATTTCTTATAGTCTCTGCATATGTTATAGTATATATTATAAACTAAATTCTCTATAATCGAGATTTATATTTGCGTTTTTTCTTCCAACCGACATTTGTGACAAGCAACTAGTTTCAGCTGAGAGACCCACGTACATACTGTGACTCTGACTGTAGTTAGCTGACTAGATAACTTTATCTTACACTTTGAAGGTTTCCCAAAGCGAACCATTTAAGGAGGCAGTGAGAATTAGCTTCAATGTTGGTCTATTATTAGTGCTCAACGATGCACTACATCTATTTTTCCAGTATTTCAAAGTAAATGGGTTGTTCTGACCTGGAGCATAAGAACAGCTAAAACGACGGGTTTTAAGGCAGAAAAGGCCATTTCCACAATGAAAGCACTTTATTCACATGAATGTATTACATTAGGGATGTCTCCACAATTATCACCCTAGAAAAATAAGACAATTATATCCTTGACATGCGTAAGTTTTCACATATCCTTATAACAGTAAATCATTTTATCTGGAGACGGAACTTTGTTGTACTCCACGTAGATCATAAACCATTGAAATTGGTTGAGAAATGTAAAGTTATTGTACTTTGTATCGAGAAAAAAACGCAGCTGCCCAGTTTACTTGTATTTGTTTATAGGGCAGTCTTGACCAGATCAATATGGCGCACGCATCGACGTATCGCAGCAACGGGCCAAAGCGGTCAATGAGGCGCCTATTTATATGTCTATGTTTATGCTGAGTTGCGCAGAGACTCATATCGGGTAGATAGAGATCAGCAGTATTAGCATGAAATTGAAAGCTCTGGAATTCTTTGTATACAGATTATGAGTGTCTCAATGGTGAAACTATTAGCGGCAGTCTAACAGCATTGTGGGTAATTTAGGAAACAGTTAGCCAAAGTGAAAAATAGACCAATTTTTCAATGATTTTTCCTTTAAATGTCTGACTACATGAGATCCTTTAATCCTTTTTTATCAGAAATACACACAGACAAGATTCAGATTCTGTATGTATGGATTCCAAGAAATAATTAGATGCAGACATAGAGCTAGAGGCAAAGCTATAGGGCAAACAAAACCAAGCAATTTCTGGGCACCCTCGCTCAGTCCCCAGGGAATGGATGTCAGGTTGAAAAATGTTGTCTGTAAATAAACTTCATTCAGACAGGTTTGCTAGTGCTTGAGCTCACCAACAGGGCCTGTACATTTAAAAGCATATAAACCATTTTTATTGCTCTCCATTCCTGACACAGTGGCAATAAAGTCACAGTGTAATGCCCCTAATCAATGTCCCAGTTAAAGGAAACTTATATCTCCCCCATCCTTGCGAATTAGGTCACGAATCTGCACTTACCAAATAGCACAGTTTGCACATACACTCACCGTCCATTTTATTAGGAACACCTTTACAATTGCACATTCATGCAGTTATCTACTCAGCCAATCATGAAGGTCGTTAGCTTTATTTACGGTTCACATCAAACATCAGAATGAAGAAGAATCTTTGTGACTTTAAGCATGGCATGGACGTCGGTGCCAGATGGCTCGTTTGAATATTTCAGAAACTGCTGTTCTGATCTCCTGGGATTTTCACACACAACAGTCTCTAGAGTTTACACAGAGTGGTGAAAATGTCAAAAACAACAACAACAACAACAAAAACAAAAACAACAACAAAATACTGAGTGAGTGACAGTTCTGTGGGTGGAAACACCTTGCTGATACGAGAGGTCAAAGGAAAATGACCAGATTGGTTCAAGATTCCAGGAATTGTATAGTAACTCATTCTTTACAACCATGGTGAGCAGAAACCCATGTCAAAACATCCAAACATGAGGTTTATGGGCTATAACAGCAGAAGACCACATTGGGTTCCACTCCTGTCAACCTAAACCAGGAACCTTCTGCTTTCATGAGCACAGGCTCACCCAAACTGGACAGTTGAAGGTCACCTGTTTTTTTCTCCCCAGTCTTCAACTGTCCAGTTTGGGTGAGTTTGTGCTCATGACGGCCTCACATTCCTGTCCGTGGCTGACAGGAGCGGGAACCTGATGAGTCTTCCGCTGTTGCAGCCCATCCACCTCAAGATTTGATATGTTGTGCACCCGGAGGTGTTTTTCTCCTCGCCAAGGTTGTAAAGAGTGCTTGTTTTTTTTTGTCAAATATGTTTTATTGGAAAACAAAAGTTCTAAAGAAGGATTAGCAATCTTACACATCCCAAACCATCCCATACCAGACATGTTTACATTGAATTGAGAAGGTATGATGATGAAATGTTACCAAAATGATGCACTGGTCCACAGGGCTTCTATCAAGATAACAGATAAAAGGATTCCAGATTTTGTCAACCTGCTCAAATTTACTCTTCATTTACCAGGTATCTAATTCCTTCCTAGTGTAAAGTACAAATCAAGCCGGAACTTGACCGTACGAGCCTCCTTTTTCTTCCAACAGGAGTTCTTGAAAATTCACCCGAAATATTTCTGAAAGCACATCAAAAATTCCAATCCGATAACTCTATATCTTGGACCAATAGACAAAATATGGGACAAAATATGGGACAAATCAGCATCTACTGAGCTGCACCTATAAGAAAGAGGTGAGACATTTAAAATAAAATTCTATGCAGTTTCACTTTTGAATAAATGAAGTCTGTGAATAACCTTATTCTGAATTAGGCACTGTCTAGAATTGATATTCATTTATATCCTTTAAGCTATTCTGCCAATTTTCTTTCTGTTCATAGTTCTTTCTCCCATTCCTCCTTAAGTAATATTGTAGAGGGAGAGTTAAAGGATTGCAACAAGTCATAAATGATCGCTAAAGCATTTTTTACCTCCTTTACACTGATCAAGACACTTATCAATAATTGAAGGTGATGCATTAGGGACTCAGTGATTCTACTCCTGATTGGAAGGTCATGAGTTCAAATCCCAGCCCTAGCAACCTGCCACTGCTGGGCCCTTGAGTAAGCCCCTTAACCCTCAACTGCTCAGTTGAGTCGCTCTGGATAAGGCCGTCTGCCAAATTCTGTAAATGTAAATTATAATGTATGAGCACATATATAATTCCTAAGCTGCAGAAATCTAAAAACGTGATAACCCCATCTGCTCCAGGGACACTGTGTCATGGCTGATTATGCGCTCTGACCCCGACCTCCTAACATGCTGGGGTATGCTAAGAAAAGAATTTCACTGTGCTGTAACGTATATGTGACCAATATAGACTCATTAAAGGATTCCAGAGTCCCATCAATGAAATACACTCATTTCTTTCCATTGCGTTAAAGTCCCATCCAACCTTGATGGCGTAAATGATGGATTTCTAGCAACAGGAGTTAGAAATGAAAGGGACCTAGGGTTGTGAAAGTGCTTATTTGAGTTACTATAGACTTCCTGCCTGCTCAGACCAATCTCATCCATTCTCCTCAGATCTCTCTCATCACCAAGGTGTTTGAGGCTGCAGACCCACCACAGGATGTTTTTTGTTTTTCCACCATTCTGTGTGAGCTGTTGCGTGTGAAAATCCCAGGAGATCGGCCGTTTCTGAAACACTCAAACCATGCAGCCCATCTGATTTTATGCGTTGCACTGCTACCACTCAAATGAATGATTCTATAACTGCATAAATGTGTAGCTACAGGCGTTCCTATTAAAGTGACTGGTGAGAGCATGTTAAAAAGAAAGCTCGCTGGTTATTAGCTAATGTCAGCGTGAAGATTGGAATGCAGGAGAATATGTTACTCGTGAGTCTCGTAGCTGGTCTAGACTCTCATCCGTGCCTGTTCTGTACCCTAAAATCTCCATGCACCAAATGAGGAAGAGCAAGCAATAGATAATAAAATTGAGCTCAGAATAACCCAGAGAAATGACTGAAACCTGTCAAACACTCTCGTATATAACCAGGGATGACTGGTAGGCTGTAAATGTGCTAGTAGCGTTAAAATGAAAAACTGTATTATCATAGATTTCTCGTATACAAAGTGAGTAAGGAAAGTTCGAGTGTGCTCCTTGAGTCGAAATGACTCTTGCAGTGCAATAATGTCACCATCCTGAAACGCAGAATCTATTATGTATGCACGGCTCGCCATATTCTAAACCCACACCTCACTCTGCGCTCCATCTCCCTCTCTATACAGTTAAGGAGACTGATACTGTGTATAATTCAGATACGAGTATCGCTATTATAATACTGCTTAAAAAAAGGAAAAATCCACGCTGAACAACTTGCACAATAATCTTTAGAATTAAGATTAAGAGATTTATTACTTCTTTCACTGACCTGGTCAGGTTTCATTCAAATTCCTTCCTTACCCACAATGCTGTTCGACTGTGATGGTAGTGGTTCCTCGCTTTATCTCTGACTAAAGAGAGTGACACAGCGGTACTTTAATTATTTGGTAAAACTGATCAGCTACTTCGACTTCAACTTTCATGCGAATACCATCAACACCAACGTGCTCGTCATCTCATAGTTCACCCACTAGCTGAGCTGACTCTCTGGTGCGTCCTATAGCTGCGTGATATAGCATTCTTAAACTTGCCCGACTGCTACGATGCTGGATTTGTCATTAATATGGGATTGAACTTGGCTAGAAAGTGGTGAGGGAGAAAAGTAGCTCTTGCCCTTTTGTTTGGAGGAGCTAGCAGAGAAACCTGGGTGTTTTCCTTTATGTTTGAGATCACTGACGCTCCAACTGAATGCCATCGTAAGACTTGTACATCACCAACCAACACATTAGCACCAGAACCCCTAAGCACATCGCACATATTTCCACAGAAGCAAATTTACTGTGTTTCGAGGTAGTTATACATACTTATACTGAATATCGCGTGTCTGTTTTAGTTAAAAAAAATAATAATAATTTTTGCTGTTGTGTACACTTTTGCAAAAACGGGTCCATCAAGGGGTACTTTGTATAGTATAAGCCTTCTCAGCGTCCTAAAAGGGTTCAACTTGGGAGACTTTCTGATTAAAAATAAACACTCTATAAAAAACTTAAAGGTTCCCAGGAGGACAACTGAAAAAAAAAACTAATACAACCACAACAACAAACATTACTTGCTCAGGGTTTTTTTTTTTTTTTTGGGGGGTGTTTGAGTCAAAAATACCTGTGTTTTGATTCAAATATGGTGACTAGTCTCTTCAGGGTATTTTAAAGCCAGGAAAAGGACATTTGTGTGTGAGTGTGTGTGTGTGTGTGTGTGTGTGAGAGAGAGCCAGAGGAGTGTTTTAATGTATAGAAGAAGATTTATATGACTCGTGCATTATGTGTGTGTGTGTGTGTGTGTGTGTGTGTGTGTGTGTGTGTGTGTGTGTTGATTCACTAAATGAACCCGTGCCTTCCTTGATTTTTACTGAATGTCCAATCCGAGAGTATAAATGATGTGTAATACGCTTGACACACTATTCTGTATGTATTGTGCATATGGACTGTGTTTAATATATATTTGCCAAATAAAGTCTAATTCCCATTGGGGTCTCGTTGCTTTGCATGGCCACTAGTTCGTGCTGTTTGGTTCTTTGGATTATGCGTGCCTTTAATGTCTTAATGTTTTTCACATATGCAGTTTCATATATTTCATAAGTCAGATGACAAATTACAAAAACAACAAACAAACGAAAAAAGGTTCAGATAAGAATGTTTTTAAAAAATAAAAATAATCATAGTTATATAAGGCTATGAACATTTGGCATGCATGTAGTGCTTGTGAAGGTTTGAAAAACCAGAACCGAGATCGAAAGAGTGACTGAGAGTGAAGGACACAAAACAATTAAGTGTGTGCATGGGTGTATATATGTGTGTGTGTGTGTGTGTGTGTGTGTGTGTGTGTGTGAAAGAGACAGTGAGACTAAGATTTACTTGAATACAGTGTTTTATTGATCTCAATGGACATCAGACTGAGAGACATATTAAAACGTCCATATAGAGACCTTGAGACGACCGCATGGGAACAAATGAAAGCGAGCGAGCGAGAGAGAGAGAGAGAGAGAGAGAGAGAGAGAGAAAGAAAGGCATGCAATGGAAACTACATGCACAGGAATATATATATATATATATTATATATATATATATATATATATATATATATATATATACACACACACACACACACACACACACGCACACGCACATGTGTATATTAGATTTGTTTAAAAAAAAAGCTTTGTTCATGTCTGAATCTTGACTGTTCATCTATTCAGATCTGGAATAAACATCAAATTATCACCTCGGTGCGTGTGTGTGCGTGTGTGTGTCAAGCATTACTTATTTTACATTACTTATCACCTTCCTGTTTCACACCCTGCTCCTCGTTAACGTTCTCCACTCACACAATAAAAATACCATCTCTCTCTCACTCACCTCGACGTTCTCCCACAGTGGCGATCTGAAGGAGAGAGAGAGAGAGAGACAACAAGGTTATCATATGATCGCATGATTATTCAATTAGGACACAGTATATTCATTCTCGATTAATGTTGGGTGTTTTATGTTGTTTAAGACTTCTAGACGTAAATTCCAGGAAATAAAAGCTGAAATCCTGATCTCTCGTCTCATATTCATCTTTTTTATCTCAAACCCAATGTCTATGGTGTATAGCACAAACAACTGACTTGGCCTTGCCGTTCCGATCATTTTGGAGGGGGCTGTATATTATATAACGTGTTTATATTCTGCATAATAAACGTATTGCTGGGACAAAATTACGAGTAGAAAGTGAAGAAAGCGTCATGAGAACAGACTGACAGACGGAGCGCAGTGAACGGACCATGGACATTTTCGAAACTTTGAAATCTTTAAAAAATTATACCCAATCCTTGCCATCCTAAATGAACGATGCAAAAGCTTTATTTTTATGTCATTATAATATAGAACTATAAATATACTGTAATACATAATATAATTTATATAATAAGATGTGGCAGGTTTGTCCTTGATTCTGCCTGATAGTTCAAAGGTCACGTCAAGTCAAGATACACTAACCCCAAAATCTATCTCTGTGTGTGTGTGTGTGTGTGTGTGTGTCCCAGCTCCATCGATCATATACTGTACAGAGAGAGAGAGCTCTAAGTGATACATGCATGCACACACATACATATACACATACATACACACACACACACACACACACACACGCAAATTCACAGATTCTGATTCCGTCTTCCCCTCACTCTTTCTCTCTTTCACGCAATCTCACACACACACACGCACACACTCTCACACTCGCATCTCGAGAAAGTTGTTTGACTCTGTGCCTAATGATAACAGATGAGGTGTCAATATGAAGGTGAGAGAGTCTAAGTCATCCTAGCACTGTGTGCGCGTGTGTCCACGCGCATGTGTGTGTGGGGTGGGTACACCATTCCACTTTTGTTTCTCTCTCTCTCACTTTCTCTCTCTCTCTCTTTCTCTCTCTCTCTCTCTCTCACATAAGAGCAAGAAGGAGAGAAAGCCCTTGAATTCAAGGTTTAGGGTTTCAGATTTGGGGCTGCGATTTATTATACCGTTAGATCTAAAGCTCAGAGTCCTTTATGAGGCCTCTTTTTTTATTTATTTTAAAAAAAAAGCACAAATACAAAAAGAAATGGATACTCAGTTGTTTTGCTCACTTTTAGTCAAGAATGCAACTGAGACAGAGCAAACATTGAGGTGTTTAATTAATCCTTGAGAAACTGAGATATATATTTAATCATTAATTGTTGCTTCATTCTTTCTTTCAAGCGGTCACCCATGTACATACTGAACACAAAGGGTTTATTGCTGTTAAAAACACGTGAAATTGATCAGTGTTGCCCTAGATGTGCTATCCCTCCATCCATCCATCCCTATATCCATCCCTCCATCAATCCATCCAGCTATCCATCGATCCCTCCTGCCATCCATCCTATCCAGCTATCCATCCCTCTATCCATCCGTCCACCCATCGCTATCCATCCATCCATCATCACCCATCCATCCAACCGTCCCTCCATCCATCCAACCATCCATCCATCCATCCATCCATCCATCCATCCATCAACTATCCAGCCATCCATCCATCACTACATCCACCAATCCAGCTATCCATCCATCCATCACTCCATCCACCCATCCAGCTATCCAGCCATCCATCCATCACTCCATCCACCCATCCAGCTATCCAACCATCCAGCCATCCATCCCTCCATCCACTCATCCAGCTATCCATCCCTCCATCCATCCATCCATCCATCCATCCAACTATCCAGCCATCCATCCATCACTACATCCACCAATCCAGCTATCCATCCATCCATCACTCCATCCATCCCTCCACCTATCCAACCATCCCTCCATTTTCCATACCGCTTATCCTACACAGGGTCGCAGGGGAGCCTGGAGCCTATCCCAGGGAACATGGGATGCAAGGCAGGGGACACAAACCCATCGCAGGGAACAATTGCACACACTACAGACAATCTGGAAATGCCAATCAGCCCACAACGCATGTCTTTGGACTGGAGAGGAAGCCAGAGTACCCAGAGCAACCCCCTGAGAACGTGTAAGATCTGTGCATGCAGGGGGGAGACGGGATTCAAACCCCCAACCATGGCTCAGTGGTTAAAAGCTCTGGGTTACTAATCAGAAGGTCATGAGTTCAAGCTACCACTGTTGGGCACTTGAGCAAGGCCCTCAACCCTCAACTGCTCAGTTGTGTAAATGTACGTCGCTCTGGATATGGGCATCTGCCAAATGCCGTAAATGTAAATGTGCAAACCACTAAGCAACCGTGCCCCCCTCCCCCTCCCATATGTGTTATAAGTTAATAAAAGCAAGCTTTTCGATATGTTCTATGAATGTCGTTTTTATATATATATATATATATATATGTGTTCACAAGATATATACTGTTGGAGTTCTCCTGCAATACAAGGGATTTCTCTTTTCCAGTGCGGGACGCATCAACAGCGATGACATCTGTTTACATCACTAGTACTTGTTATGCGAGCAATGCACCGAAGAAACCTAAGGGGAAGAGAAAGCTCGTCTTCTCTCTCCGGCCTTTGGAATGGCCCGTGGAAAGTATGTCATGTTTTGTCGGCCATTTTGAATACTAAATATTTCTGCAGCATAAAAAGCACTTCGCTTGGACAGCTGATGTCCCAAACATTCTGTTTCTCTGGAAACTTTGTGCACTACACTTCTTTTTTTTTTTTTTTACCAACATTACTGAAGTATGATGCAGTTACTTCCTGGATCCGTCTAGAAGCGAAAACGTCAACAAAATCGATCAATCGGTTCATTAATTGAAAGTATGCAACAACAACAAAAAAAACAGTAGAATTACTACTGCACTGATAACTGATATTTAGTATCATATATTATATATACACATACATATATTAAAAATGGTGCAAAAACAAGACATCCATAACATTATATCAGCATTGCTGAGATGTATAATATATAACATATAATGAATACATGATAAACGTACAATGCAACGATGGTCTTTTTTTTTTTTTTAGATTAATACGTCTCAGCTGCGTTTGTTTCTTCGGGACGCTGTTGTACACGTAGAATGGTGCATAACGGGGGATATGTAAAAACACTAGACAGTATTACCGTTGTATTTCCTAGTGATACAGGTGTGGTACACGTCACCTTGTCATGACACCCCTTATGTCCAGCATTCGTTCATACACGCTGTCCAAGTTGGCTCATGCGATTCTCAAAACCCTCTCAGAAAAACTCAGAGATGGAACTTTCAAACCGAGGAAAACGTTCCGTAATGTAAATGTAAACTCCTAGAGCAGAAGGGATCCAAATGAAAGCATCATAGGAAGCGAGGAACTATGCAATGGACCCTTAAGGATTGTAGTTATTATTATAGGAGGGTCATAATTATTGCTCATTCCTGCAGGACAGATCATAAGGACCCAGAGATGTTGGAATTGTTGTTGGAATCAGTTAAAGCAATGAAAGTGGAGGAGGAAGTGGGGTCGCTTATACCTGTGCTTTCTCTATCTATCTATCTATCTATCTATCTCTCTATCTATCTATCTATCTATCTATCTATCTAATTGCATTTGCATAACACACAAACTGAACACCTCTAGCTTGCATGAAGAAAATGAACGCACTAACTGATGCTATTTAACCTTTCTATCAATAGCAGTAATAAATAAGTACTTATTATGACATGGGAGAGTGTTAAGACGCATGAAGTAGTGCACTTACCTTAGTGTCCCGTTAGAAGTCTGGGGAAGGAGAATGTCCAAACGGAGTCCTGGTCTCTCTTCGTCCTGAGCACGAGACAACAGTGCACACACACATATACACAGAAACACACACACATGCGCGCGCGCACGCACACACACACACACACACACACACAGCACAAACACAGCTGTCAGGAGTCGAAACTACTTTGACTGATTTGGGGAAATTTCCGGGGAGTGAAAAAATAATAAAATAATAACAGATGAGAAGGACTGGCGAGGCGCGCGAGCGGAGCAGCGCTTCAGTGAGAGCGAGTGCGAGATGATAACTCGCGCGCTCGCGCGCGCGCAGCCACACACGGCACACGCACACAGGCATGCATACAGGCGCACATACGCGCACACACACGTACACGCGCGCCAGCAGCACGAACGAACAAACAAACAGGCACATCAGAGAAGGAGGCCGATGCTAGGCAAAAAGTCACAGGAACAAACAGGCACGAGCCAGATGGAGAGAGAGGAAAGCTCAAGAGGACTAATCCCCTTCATCAAACCCACTACAATCATGGTCCCAGTGAAGTCCAAAGTATTTGTTTGTTTGTACAACACATCATTTTCATAATTATTCACTGTATTATTGACTTCTTTCAGTTCATCCCAAATCATGCCATAATGATCTGTGTTTGTGAGTGGAAAGTTCAGGAATGCAAATATTACTGCACATGTTGAAACAATTACACTAATATTTGAAATAATTGGAGTATGTTTTATATACAGTCATGGACGAAATTATTGGCACCCCTGGAACTTTTCCAGAAAATGCACCATTTCTCCCAAGTGTTGCAATGACAAATGTTTTGATATACACATGTTTATTACCTTAAAGTGCATTGGAACAGCACAAAAAAGCAGAAGAAAAAAGGCAAATTTGACATCATTTTACACAAAACTCCCAAAATAGACTGGACAAAATCATTGGCACCCTATTAAAACTGTGGGTAAATAATTTCATTTCAAGCATGTGATGTTCACTTAAAATCAACTGTGGCAAGTAACAGGTGCTGGCAATATAGAAATCAAAACTGAAGCCAGTTAGAGTGTATAAAAATTGGCTCAACCTTTGTGTTGTGTGCCTGTGTGTGCCACACCAAGCAAGGAGAAGAGAAAGAAGAGTCGAGAATTGTCTGAGGACTTAAGAAGCAAAATTGTGGAAAAATATCAACAATCTCAAGGTTACAAGTCAATCTCCAGAGATCTTAACGTTCCTTTGTTATTGACTAATAGAAGAGTTCATTCCGTTATGTTTAAGCCTACATTAGAAAACACTGCACGTGTTATTCATTATACAGGTGTATCTCAAACAATTTGAATATCATGGAAAAGTTCATTTTTTTCTGTAATTTATTTTCAAAAAGTGGAACTTTCATATATTCTAGATTCATTACAGATCAAGTAAAATATTTCAAACCTTTTTTTGTTTTAATCTCGATGATTACGGCTTACAGCTCACGGAAATCAAATATATTCGGTATCTCAAAATATTCGAATAAAGAATTTATAATACAGAAATGTCGACCTGAGAAGAGCTCTAATCAGCTGATTAACTCTAAACACCTGCAAAGGTTTCCGGAGGCTTTAAAAAAAACTGGACCGTTGCTCAGTGGTCCAAAGTCCTCTTTTCAGGTGAAAGTAAATGTTGCATTTCATTTGGAAATCAAGGTTCCAGAGTCTGGAGGAAGAGTGGAGAGGAACAGAATCCAAGTTGCTTGACGTCTAGTGTGAAGTTTTCACAGTGAGTGATGATCTGAGGTGCCATGTCATCTGCTGGTGTTGGTCCACTGTGTTTTCTCAAGTCGAGAGTCGATGCAACGTCTACCAGGAGATTTTAGGGCACTTCATGCTCCCATCTGCTGACGAGCTTTACGGAGATGCTGATTTCCTTTTACAGCAGAACTTGGCACCTGCCCACAGTGCTAAAACTACTAGAGACTGGTTTGCTGATCATGGTGTTACTGTGCTTGATTGACCAGCCGACTCGCCTGACCTGAACCCCTTAGAGAATCTATGAGACACACCAGACCCAACAATACAGACGAGCTGAAGGCCGCTATCAAAGCAACCTGGTCTTCCAGAACACCTCAGCAGTGCCACAGTCTGATTGCCTCCATGTCACGCCGCATCGATGCAGTAAATCATGCAAAAGGATTAAAATCCTGACCGTGTACTGAGCGCATAAATTAACATACTTTTCTGAAGGCCGACATTTCTGTATTATAAAT
Source organism: Ameiurus melas (assembly GCA_012411365.1). NCBI lineage: Eukaryota > Metazoa > Chordata > Actinopteri > Siluriformes > Ictaluridae > Ameiurus > Ameiurus melas. The sequence goes on along the minus strand of CM022778.1, from coordinate 13,060,942 downwards.
TCTTTATTTGAATATTTTGAGATACTGGATTTTTGATTTCTGTGAGCTGGAAGATCATCAAGATTAAAACAAACAAAAAAAATATTTGACTTTATGTGTAATGAATCTTGAATATACGAAAGTTCCTCTTTTTGAATTAAATTACCAAAAAAAAAAAAGAACATTTCCACGATATTTACATTTTTTAAGATGTACATATTAATTTATGCTCATTTTCATAGGGTGCCAGTACGTCTGGTGTTGAATGTATTATGATGTTCACTAACACTACAGGTTTGCTTCTAGGCCGTCTTAGCGCCACATTACATGCAGTCATGTTACTAACACTTTCTCCACAAGACATTGGCATTTACATCATGCATCTTCATGTACGCATTCTCTCAAAAGTGTGTGTGTGTGTGTGTGTGTGTGTGTATGTCTGTGTCAGCGAAAGTGAAAACGAGAGAAAAAGAATGTGAAAACTAGGTCGTATCGTTCACCTCAGGGGTTCCTCTAATTTATGGTAGGAGGATGGCTGGATGAGAGAAACACAACTGGGTGCACACACACACACACACACACACACGTTCACACTTAAATAACTAACTAAATAACCAAACATCACACTAATCCAACAGCGTCAGCAAACCTGATATTACACTCTGGGAGTTCAGAGGATGAGCAAGATTGAGAATATTGATCTGCAAAAACGCTATCCTGGTGTTTAACACCTTTGCTCTTAGTTCCAGAGGAGCAGTATAGAGTGTCATAAGGTCAGAGAGTGTGCATACACACACACGCATACACACACACACACACACACACACACACACACATACACACACATGCACACACTCTACTTCCTTTCAGAGGTGAAAGGTCAAAGTAGATAGACAGCACACAGCCATTATCCTCTACATCCTTCGGTCCACTGGGAGTTTGGGATCATGCATCTACAATACATTTGATCTTTTTAAATTAGTGTTATTATTTCTTTTCAATTATTTAAAAAAAAAAAAAAAGTTCACACTGTCCAGTGATATTTCTTAAACGAAAGCATGTCAGTCTTCACTGTGGTACAGTATGTCTAAGAAAACCCTTCACACGGTCTGCCATTTTCTATTACATACGATGTGGTCTATATCAGAATGCTTCTATTTTTCAATCTTCACAAATGGAATACAAAACCTTTCATTAAAAATGATTTCATCGACAATAACGTGAACACGAACGGGGATATTTCTTCGTATTTTAGGATATCTCCCTTTTGCGTTAACGACCGTGTGCACTCGAGCCGGTATTCTGTACTATAGACCCCACACGTTCGGGTAAAACCTGACGGTTCAAGTTCGATCAAAACCATGGGAATGTCGTTTGAACACCTGCGTCAGTGGGACAGATAAATCTCGAGGAATATCTAACCTTTTATATATACGAAGGAGCTAGAATTCAAGCACAACTCAACTATCTATGAGGATAATTGATTTATTTTACAAGTTTGCCCATTTCAATCTGGAAACAGTAACAGGATGATAACGTGACGGCTGAAGACAAATAAAAAAATAAAAAAATAAAACTTGTGTTCCAAGACCCAGTGAGCAGTGAGGACTTTTCATCAACTGACCTCAATGTATTTGATTCTTTATGTTTTCCCATAGACCTAATCTCCTATTATTTAGGTCTGTTTATGCTACACCAGTAGACTTCTGAACATTGCTGGGATATAAATGTTTGAATACTGTCTGTGAGAACATATCATATGGTTTTCTTAAATACAAACTGCCTGAACGTTGAGAGCTACATCAGCTTTCTAGTTGCAGTAAGGTTACGAGTGAGGCGACAGTTGGTTAGAAATAAAACACTTAACATTAGTTGTAATCTTAATTCGGTTTATTGTGTAACGTGTTTTCATGAATAAGATACTACAAGCATGATATTAACTATTGTCAAGTACACTTGACAAGCGCTATAGGCACCTATCTACTGAATTTCTACAGTAATAGGCAGAAAATTGACAACATACAGTACTGTCATCCAGAGTACAGTCAAGCACAGGGGTGTCCAATCTTCTCCCGAGTGGGCCGGTGACAGGTTTCAGGTTTTCATTCCGACCAAGCAGAAGCCACACCTGAAAATGTAAAAGCCTGAAAAAAGATCAGTTGATTAAACAAGGCTCTTGCTTGACTGGAACGAAAACCTGCACCCACACTGGCTCTTTGTGGATAAGACTGGACACCCTTGGTATAGCAGCTTGTTTAAGCAACTTTAGACATTCCTTTCTCAACTGCGTTTGGTGCTTCAGGAGTACTTTCCAGAGAAGTAATATCATTTTACTGGAACATTTCCAGTTCAAATAGTCTAAAAAAAAATCAAAAGAGCTCCAACTAGCCCAAAAATTCAGCCACTGCAAAAGAGAGATTTCCTTCTTTTTATCGACTTGATAATCCCCATTTATCGTTTAAAGTGCACCTATTATGGTATTTCCAATATTCCCTTTCTAGTAGTGTGTTATATACGTACGTCTGCAAAGTTTCAAAAATCAAAGCTCACGACAAACGGAGTTATCGACTCCCAAAAAAAGGAATCGATTCTGAACGGCTGAATCGAGTCGTTAGTGATTCCAGACTTTACTTCCTGTACTAACCAACGTCGGTCTGTAACAAAAAGCCCCGCCTCTGGTCTTCATCGGCTGCTCGCTGACAGACGGAGCTGAAACCCGTTACGGTAGTGGGCGTTTCATTTTGAAACACGCCCACAGTCAATGGTAGACCTATCACAACAAACCGGGAAATCTGCCCAATCAGAGCAGAGTATGCTCTCTGAAAGGAGGAGTTTGGAACGAATCCTTTAGAACGGATCATTTAACGAGTCGTTTTGAAACTGTGGAAAAAGTTCATGCTGTAATTTAAATTATGAGCACATTAAAGTGTTTTTTTGACCTCGGATGCACGTAAATCTATTGTATAAGATCTTTAAAACAAAATTAGGCACGTTTCAGAACCATAACAGGTGCGCTTTAAAAATATATTACAATATAAATGGTATTGTACCGCATAGACACAGTGTCTGCACTTAGACTTTGCTTTTGTTTTTGAAAATGTCTTGGATTTAATTCTGATTATTTGCACGTTTTCCTCGCACGTTGGTGGTTTGAATCTCACCTCCACCCTGCATGTTCTCCATGTGCTTCGGGGGTTTCCTCTGGGTATTCCGGTTTCCTCCCCCAATCCATTTCCAAATTGTCTGTAGTGTGCGATTGTGCCCTGTGATGGGTTGGCACACCGTATGTGCCCCGACATCCCAGGGACAGTCTCTAGGCTCCTCTGTGACCCTGTGTGGAATAAGCAGCAGGGAAAATGGATGAATGGATGATTTAAAACAAGACCTTGGGGCCTAAAGCATATTTTTAAACCAGCTCCGGGCAACTCTCTGATTAACCGTCCTGTCTGCTGCTCCTCCCCCAAGCACGGGGCAGCATGATTCCTGCCCCAATAACTCTCTATTAACATGTAGTGCAGTTCTTATTTGGGCAGAGAGCGTGCCGCACTACAATCACGCAACATCTGGAAAAGGCGAGCAAGTCAAAGGAATGTCGACTTCTATCTGACAAATATGTTTATTTTTCTCTAAATCGCTGGTCACTCGAAAAAAATAGTAATGAATATTTCCGGGGAATGAAACCAGTGGCACTGTGTAAAATAACATTTGCCTCAAATGTCTCTCCATTAAAACATCTGTTTAACGTGTTAGGAGAAGCTATGTGCCATTATTTAAATCAAATAATCTGGTTTCGTGACAGGTTGAGAATCTGAAGCAGATGGTGTGCGACTAGAAAGTGATGTATCTCGATTTCACGGGAGGATTTTCTCAAACTGCTAAAAATGGCTCGTTCTTAGCTAATGCAGTTGTGAATAATCATCAGAGCGTAATTCTCATAAAACGCACTCCCATCGCTTTAATCAGTGTTCCTATGAGTGTGTGTGTGTGTGTGTGTGTGTGTGTGTCTGATCACCATACAGCTGAGACTGCAGGTGTTGGCTCCACCACTGAAAGACTCACTTCTCATAAGAATCTGTGCCAGAAAACACACACAGAAGCCTCTGTTCATACACACACACACACACACACACACACACTCGGCAACACAGAGAGCACAAATCAACTTCTATGCAACATACAATAACCACGATAACCATCATCCTTTACACTCAGCAGCAATGTATCACAGCACAATAAACATGTGTGCACACACACACACACACACACACACACACACAGTCCCCAAATTCTCTTTCTTTGGGAAATCACTGGTGAAGTTTCTTCATCTCCTGTTTGTAATTAGTCCACGAGGGAATATCCAAGAGAGTGTGACCGAGAGAGAGAGAGAGAGAGAGAGAGAGAGAGAGAGAGAGAGAGGGAGAGAGAGAGGGAGAGAGAGAGAGAGAGTGCAAGAGAGAGAGAGAGAGAGAGGGAGAGGAGAGAGAGAGAGAGAGAGAGAGAGAGAGAGGAGAGAGAGAGAGAGAGGGAGAGAGAGAGAGAGAGAGAGAGAGAGTGCAGAGAGAGAGAGAGAGAGAGAGGGGGGAGAGAGGAGAGAGAGAGAGAGAGAGAGAGAGAGAGAGAGAGAGAGAGAGAGAGACAGGACACACACACACTTGTCATCACTGTGACTATACTGTAACATAAAGAATAAACTGTTAGTAATTTTAAATCACAGGCATGGTCTTAACAAATTATTACTTCATTTTAACTGGGTTTGTATAAACACAGGCATTCTCTCTCTGTCTCTCTCACTCTCACACACACACACACACACACAAACAGGTTTTTTTTTTTTGCTTGTAGGTAGATGCTGTTAAGGCCCTGGAGGCAGCCTGACCCAATTCTGCCTTAGAGAAGATTCTTAAAAGAATCTCTCTCTCTCTCTCTCTCTCTCACACACACACACACACACACAAATCTAGGGTGGGGTGAAAGGTGAGTCTGCAGAGATCTTAATTGACTCATTTCCAGCTACACATGACTGCCCTCTGTTGAACAATCACAGACATGAATTCCCTCCCCTCTCCTCTCTCTCTCTCTCTCTCTCTCTCCCCCCAACACCTCTGTGAACAATCACAGACATGAATTTTCTTTTTTTTTTCTCTCTCTCTCTCTCTCTCTCTCTTTTTTCTCTCTCTCTCTCTCTCTCTCTCTCTCTCTCTCTCTCTCTCTCTCTCTCTCTCTCTCTCTCTCTCTCTCTCTCTCTCTCTCTCTCTCTCTCTCTCTCTCTCACCTGTGTCCCAGAAATATTTCCTAACATGCCTGTGCCCACTTCCCCTCATGGCTGCTGCACACTAGTGGCCAGATGCAGCACTCACAGACCATGTAGTGGATTTGCTGCAACAAAGCCACAAGTTAATATTCTCAGGCCATAAACATAAACTAAGTATCCCATAGTCACAAATTATTACGGTGTCAAGAACCCGAGCCCTCGACTTAATATCTTAAGGAAACATACTTAATAAGTGACCTCTGGTTAATTATCTGGTGAGAATGACTAAATGAAGTCTCTTCAGTTGGAGAACTTGCCTCCGATGACGCGGGCTAATGCGTCCATGTTGTAGCGCCAGTGTCTCCATTTTGTCTTTACGCATCAGTTCAGGATTGAAATAAGTGCAATATTACCAGTCATGCCATAGAGAAAAAAATAATAGTGATTTTATATCTGCAAAAAGGTTTACATTTTGCAATTCTGAATTTATTTCACATCATTTAGACATCTTTTGACATTTAGTGAGTTCCAAAGAATGCACAGACAAAGCATCAATGATTTTCTATATAAATCGGTGATATACAGTAAGAACAACTCTCATCAGCTAGTCAAAACAAGGAAATCCAGATGCTAGCATGTGCTCGTTATCCGAAGCTAGTCACATTTCAGGTCAAGCGTCAATTGGACATCTAAATTGAGAAAAATTAATCAAAATTGTGCGATATGAACTCACAATTGTGAGAAAAAAATGCCAGACTTACGGGATATAAAGTCGCAATTGTGAGAATCTGCAATTCTGGCAGAAAGTATCTTCCATAGGTTCCTACGGCTGCGACGATTTTGAATTATTTCCATTTCACACTCATTTTAAGATGGAATAGTTGCAAAGACTTAAGTATTCTGTGGCCATGAAATAGACCATCTGGCTTCTGCATAATAATTTGTAGCCTCCCTTTATTACAAAATGTCCCACCATGTCACCTCAGCTGTCCAATTAACCACCAATATAACTGAAGATTGTTGGTGGTGGAACGAACCAACCAAGTTTCAGACTGTTTTGTTGGGGAAAGTCAGTGGAAGGGCATGCTTTTATGTGCAGTCGCGTAATTGCCACGTCAGGAGACGTACCTAGTCACTTTAGCGCTTTATTAAAATTAAACGAAAGACGGACAGTCAAATTTGCTACGAGTGTTGGGGGACAGTGGTAGCTCGGTGGTTAAGACATTGGACGACTGCTCAGACGGTAATGAGTTCAAATCCCAGTGCTGCCAATCTACCACTGCTGGGCCCTCAAATGCTCAGTTGTATAAAAGAAAGAAATGTACGGTGCAATGAATAAGGACCTCTACGTCTAATAAACATTTTCTTAATGGTTGATCACAGGGTTTAAACAAACATCACAACACCACACTATTTAATTCTCGATTCAAATTAGTCAGAAGGTGTTTCTTCATTTATACATACTATAACAGTAGCTCTTGACAATGTGTCTTCTGCAAAGGTTATATTGGTTCCAACATGTACTCGTTTCTATAGGAACAGCTAATTCTCAGGGACTTGTGTGACGCGTTTGGTCTGCTGTGGATAGCTGAAACAGTTTTCAAAAGTGGACGATGACAGTTTGGTCACCCAGCAACCATAGTTCGAGCGTAGAACCCATCATTTGTTGTGTCATCACATGTACGTTATCCTTTATATCTAAAGGCCGCTCTAAAGGAGGAGTTTTTCCACAAACATTCATAGAGACATTTTAATTTCATTTACCCTCTCTGGAGGGATTATTATGGAAGCCCGTTTCATATCCCCAAGTTCATATCGCACAATCGTGAATTTATTTCTCACACTTACAAGTTTATGCTGAATTTTTAAGAGCAACTGGACAGAAGGATATGTTTATTCTTCCCACAGACCAGACGTGTCTCAATTATTCAAAACTGCTAACATGGAGCGCCAATAGGAACCAAACCCAGTTCTAACGGTCTTATTCATAGCTGAACTATGATTCATTGTTATCATTTCTATCAGCTGGATTTCACATTGAACAAACTTCACTTCAGCTAATATTGTACTGGAATGACTCCTTAACATGCCAGGGGACATTCCCCAAGGGGAAGTGTTGACAGGAAGTCAATAAGGGTGTGTTAAAGACGGATATTTGAGCACAGACTTTTGTCTTACCTTTCCCCTCAAGCGCTCTCCTTTCTGTGTCTTCCCACAAGGTCATACGGGACATGGTCTCTTTCAACCTCGGAGTCTTTGAATTTAAGGTTTTAACCCTCCCCACACACACACCCCACACACACACAACATGTTTGTGGACTACCATGAAACAGACAGCACTGTAGCAACATCAAACACAGAGGTAATGAAATATTGATAAAGGCTCCAACTTACATAATGCTTATATAAGTGTTCTATTTAGAAAGCAGAGTAACGCCATTGTCTTCTTCCAGTTTTCTTTTTTTTTATGATGTCTTTACTTATATTGATATTTTTTTCCTCTGTAAAATAATCTCCTTTGTGCTTTTTCCTTGACATAAAAATCATCTCTATACAAATGCAATATTTTGACTTGTGAGTCTTATGGTGAGATAAAAACTGTTTAATAACCAGGCTTTCGACATATCAAATAGAGTTTTTGATCCACACAGGTTTGGTTTAGACTCTATTTTCATGCAGGTGCAACATTGGAGAGAACACCGGTGCTTTGCTAATTTAAGCTAATTATTATTATTTTTTTCTTCTTCTTCTTCTTCTTCTCACATTTGTGCTATTTTTGCAGTTAGAGTTCAATTTGCGCCTGACATTATTAGAGAGACTCAGCGGGGAATATGACATTGAAAAGTGCTATTTTCAGTGCACTTTCAGTGCATTTTCAGTGCACTTCCAATTTTTAATAAATGCTACACCATCCCACCTTTAGCATGCATCCATGGCCAAAACGGCATCTTCCTGAGTTTACGTTAAGGCTTAAAAGTCATGTCCGATTCCTTACAAGCAGTTGTTTTTTTTGTTTTGTTTGTTTGTTTGTTTGTTTATTAATGTGTGCGAGTTATATCAGCCTGCTTTAACATAATGGCTAACAAATTTTACACAACTAACTAAACACAACTGACTGGATTATTTTGTGTTTCTTGGTGTGAAGAAAAACCCCAAAGTCACCAAGAACCTCCACAGGGCAGGTGTGAAGGTGTGACTATCCACCGTTTGAAGAAGAGTAGAAATATAGAGGCTCTACCATACGATGCAAACCACTGATCAGTAGTAAGAATCAGAAAGCCATATTGGAATTCGCAAATAGAAATACAAAAGTTCTGGAACCAAGATGAACCTCTACCAAAGTGATGGAAAGACCAAAGTGTGGAGGAAGAAAGGATCTGCTCATGATCCAAATCATACAAGGTGATCTGTGAAACATGGTGGAGGTAGTGTCATGGCTTGGGCTTGTATGGCTGCTTCTGGAACATTCTCACGAATCTTTATTGATGATGTAACTCATGATGGTAGCATCAGAATGAATTCAGACGTCTACAGGTACATTGTGTCTGCCAATTTACAGAGAAATGCATCATAGAAGAAGAAACCCACAAGTTGTTGATGAGAGTGAGTCGCAGGCTTGATGCAGTTATTGCAAGCAAAGGGATATGCCAGCAAAAATGATAGTAAGTGTTATTTACTTTAATTTACTGCAAGACTTGTGTGTTATCTCTGGAACTTATCTGTTCCTATACTTTTGCTCAGCTAAAAATTGTGTGGTCTGATACAACAGGTTCTATGTTTTAAGTGGTTTAACATGTCTTGATGTAAATACCAGTAAATACAAGATGAAATCCTGAACTCTCATCTCATCTCTATCTTTTTATCTCAAACCTAAATGTCTTTGGTGTACAGCACAAACACATGAATTGGCCTTGCCGTTCCGATAGTTCCGGAGGGGGCGTTAATCTGTAAATGCTAAATGCTAAATGCTGTGAGGTGGCAACACTACCCGCTGCACCATCGAGCTACACAAATTTTACATAATATTCCACCCTAATGTCTACAATCTTTCAACTTCATGGAACAAAAATGATAATTATAATAAAATGACGTAATACATATGATCTAAATTGCTGTCTAAGCCGCTGCACTAAATGAATGTTGAACAAATCGCAGAAGCAGAAGAATGGTTAGATCTATGTCGTCGCTTGCCTTTGATAAGTTCTTTTTGGCCTGAATAACTTTAGCGCGATTATTTTTGCTGAATAGATCGTCTTTGATGTTGCTGCGGTTGTTTCCCGTGGATTTATATACGAGACGAAGGAAACACGGTGGACTTTTGAAGTTTGTGACCCAAAAAGATGTCCTAGATACCTCCTCGTGTACATCAAACATCCGCACAGACGGCTATGCACGTACACGCACAAACACACAGCCAAGGAAATCGGCGGAATCATATTTCAGGCTCTGTCTCTAGTGCGCTGTTTTGACTAGTATTGGTTTGAATTCTGCATCGAATATAATGGTTCTAGAAAGGGGTTAAAGATTCTGACACTAAATCAGGGTTGTTTGTTCGCCAAAACACTGGCACAACTATTATCAATTACAGTACCTGGCCCACGTAGCATCACATTTATAGATTCACAGCAACATACAGGACTAGAGTTGTATTAAAAGCACAAATTAAGCTAATTTATAATGACTAATCATCTGACGTGCATGAAATTCAGCGGACAAGATATACAAAACCATTTCTATAGCAAGATCTATGGCACAGATCGCGAGGGAAATGAGGATTATGGAGCGTATAATTACATCCATACATCTAGAAATGCACGTGCACCACAGTGACCTTGTTCCTCAGACAAAAGCTGAAAAAGAAGTTTCCCATTTCCATGGATTTTTTTGGTTGGGCCAATTTTCAGGTCTTTGTGGGGATTTTGAGATGTAGTTGTGCTGGATATTTTGCTGAAACCTGGCAAAATAAATAAATCCAAAACTGTTCAAAAGAAGCTGCTAGGCTGTAATTTTATTTGAGGCCCTGTCATTATTAATGTAAGTAAAGTGAATAATGATCAAATAAACACAGCCGAGAGTACATTCCTATAACACTAACTCTTAAAAGCCCTATAATACTTTCTTTCTTCTTGTTTAGCTCTTTGTTGCACTTGTTTAGATCTGCACCTCCTGAGCAGTCACAAGGTAACACCTCTCTCCAGCAACGTGAGTGACATGTGACAGCATTAGCATAGCTCAGACGGAGACTACAAAAAAATCTTGACACGGAAAGCCGAACTGGAGAACAGTAAAGCGAGGAATGAAATACAAAACCCTAGAGAAGTAGTCCATCTGTAGCACTGTGCAAAGTGTTTTAGTTATGTACAGAGCCACATCACAGGGCCTCTAGATATTAAAAATACATTTCGCATTTGTTCATTTGGCAAATGCTTTTATTGAAGTCAATTTACATGTGAGGCAGAGTACAAGTGAAGCATATAGCTTTATTAAAGTGGTTGTTCAAAAGCTGTCCAGTCTGTCTGACAGTCCTGGGCTTGAAACTTACAGTCATGGACGAAATTACTGGCACCCTTGGAGCCTTTCCAGAAAATGCACCATTTCTCCCAGAAAAGTGTTGCAATGACAAATGTTTTGGTATACACATGTTTATTACCTTTAAGTGCATTGGAACAGCACATAAGAGCAGAAGAAAAAAGGCAAATTTGACATCATTTTACACAAAACCCCCAAAATGGACTGGACAAAATCATTGGCACCCTATTAAAACTGTGGGTAAATAATTTAATTTCAAGCATGTGATGTTCATTTAAACTCACCTGTGGCAAGTAACAGGTGCTGGCAATATAGAAATCAAAACTGAAGCCAGTTAGAGTGCATAAAAGTTGGCTCAACCTTTGTGTTGTGTGCCTGTGTGTGCCACACCAAGCAAGGAGAAGAGAAAGAAGAGTCGAGAATTGTCTGAGGACTTAAGAAGCAAAATTGTGGAAAAATATCAACAATCTCAAGGTTACAAGTCAATCTCCAGAGATCTTAAAGTTCCTTTGTCCACTGTGCGCAATATTATCAAGAAGTTTATAACCCATGGATCTGTGGCAAATCTCCCTGGACGTGGACGGAAGAGAAAAATTGATGAAAGAATGCAACGCAGGATAGTTCAAATGGTGGATAAACAACCTCAGTCAACTTCCATGCAAATTCAGGCTGTCCGGCAGACTCAGGGTGCATCAGTGTCCGCTCGAACCATACGTCGTCATCTGAATGAGAAGAAGCGCTATGGCAGGAGACCGAGGAGAACCCCACTTCTGACACAGAGGCATAAAAAAGCCAGACTGCAGTTTACAAAAATGTACCTGAGTAAGCCTCAATCCTTCTGGGAGAACGTTTTGTGGACAGATGAGACTAAGGTAGAGCTTTTTGGCAAAGCACGTCATTCTACTGTTTACAGAAAATGGAAAGAGGCCTACACAGTACCTACAGTCAACCATGGTGGAGGTTCAAGGATGTTTTGGGGTTGTTTTGCTGCCTCTGGCATTGGGTGCATTGACTGTGTGCAAGGAATCATGAAATCTGGAGACTATCAAAAGATTTTGGCCCATAATGTAGGGCCTAGTGTCAGAAAGCTGGGTCTGCGTCAGAGGTCATGGGTGTTTCAGCAGGACAATGACCCGAAACATACCTCAAAAAGCACACAGAAATGGTTGGAGACAAAGCGCTGGAGAATTCTGAAGTGGCCATCAATGAGTCCGGATCTAAATCCCATAGAACACCTATGGAGAGATTGCTGTTGTGAGAAGTTGTCCAAAATTCCAGCTTGTTGATGGTTATAGGAAGCGATTGGTTTCAGTTATTTTCTCCAAAGGGTTTGCAACCAAATATTAAGTTGACCTAATTTTTTAGTTTTGTGTAAAATGATGTCAAATTTGCCTTTTTTCTTCTGCTTTTTTGTGCTGTTCCAATGCACTTAAAGGTAATAAACATGTGTATACCAAAACATTTGTCATTGCAACACTTTTCTGGGAGAAATGGTGCATTTTCTGGAAAAGTTCCAAGGGTGCCAATAATTTCATCCATGACTGTACACCATTATGGTTGCTAGCAGAACCTTAACCGCTCAGTCATCCGACAACAATTTGAGATACTTTAATACTCAGCTAATAATATAGTGCTGTTGATCTGATTCATTATTTTCTGTAAATGGTCTGCACTTTTATAGCACTTTCATTCACACACACACACACACACACACACACACACACAGTAGCACAACTGCCACGGAAAGTGCTAACTTGTCATCAGGAGCAACTTGGGGTTCAGTGTCTTGCCCAAGGACACTTCAGCATGTGGAGTCATGTGGGCCGGGAATCGAACCGCCAACCCTACGATTAGTGGACAACCTGCTCTACCACCTGAGCCATAGCCACCCTGTAATAGCAGCTCAGACAGTAGTTCCAGCTGTAAGGTTTATATTCCCTCACTAGTTTGAAAAATCAAAACAAAACGCTGCTTCTCATGTTGCCAAGAAACTGTGAAGACCTTGTAAAATGTTATATGTTAGAATGTTACCTCTGACTGTTACAAAGTGCTGACAATTTTTTTAACCCTTTCTTGTAGTACACTTGCGTCTAATTGCGCCGTCGGAATGGAAATCGACTTATCGGACATTTTCAATCAGTATAAACAAGCAAATTATTTTATCGCCGCAAGTCACAAGATTAGTCAGGACACTGTTGGGTTTCTGTCTGTAGAGTATCATGACTGTGTTTAGCTGCTAGTGAGCAGGACAAGGGGAAAATGGGAGAGGTGTGAGCCCCCTGCTGGGCAAACAATTCACACTTCTCCATAATAACACCCTGCTTGATATATCGCTTTGCTTATTTGTAAGTCGCTTTGGATAAAAGCGTCTGCTAAGTGAATAAATGTAAATGTAACACTGGCACAGAGATAAAACAGACAGCACGACTAAAGCTTTTTTTTTTAAATAGTAAAACACCATATACAACTGGCCTCTGGTAATCTACCGTCTCATCGATATTCATCTTTCAATCTCAAACCCAAATGTCTTCAATGTATAGCGACAACGATAGAATTGGCCTTGTTGTTCCAATACTTTCAAATACTTTATATGTAGAAAAGGGTGAAGGGTTTTCTCAGGCCACTACGCACACTGTATGGTCTTTGGCACACTGTAAGATCTTTGCCCAAGGTCCAAAAGATTATTATGTGAAAGACAGAATAGGTCTCACCTCCCCAGAGAGTCCATATGATCAGAAATGATGTTAGCTAATTAAACAGGTATTTCTGACGTATTCTTTCAAAGTTCATATTCCTGGAAGCTGCACTCATTAATAATCATTTCCTATTGTTGATATACCGAATATACTGATCGATACTTACTCTATATAATAATAATAATAATAATAATAATAATAATAATAATTATATATAGATTATTGTCTACACTTTCTCCATATCTCTGGTAAATAAGCCTTCTTCTGAAAAATGTCCTTAGATTAAAAAAAAAATTAACCCATGATACAACGAGTAAATTGATTCTACGTGACCAAAGAAACCATGTTGCAGAATCCCTAAGAAACCATTTTGCAGAATCAATATATTCATGTTGTCACTTTCCTAGCATTTGAGCCAAGCATATTGCCCTGGCAACCTCACAGCTTGCTTATAATTGCTATAATAAGTCTTGCAGCAGGAGTGTGACATGTCGCTGTGGCCTGGCCTAGGATCTGTGTGGCATTCTGCAGAAGTGTGTGACTTTTTCAGACTGGAGCAAAGCTTCATACGGTACAAACCTCAAATGACTAACAAGTTTCGCTGCCTTACCTCCATTACAAACCACACACAAAAAAGATCATCTTTACTTAAGTGACCAACAGCAGGAGACAGCTTTACTTCTCTCTTTTTTTGCTTCTCATACCCACACACTCAGCGACAAAGAACAACTCGAAGGCACTCCCGACATCTGTCGTCTATCACCATGGAACTCTGTCTTTATAAACGCTTTTTAGTAGTCTTGCTGCTACATCTATGCCAGGGGCAAGGTACGTTCACTATGAATGAAAATATACAGTATATTTCCTATAATATAGCTCTTAAACATCCCAGGATATGCTTCAGTACAGGATAATGATTGAAGTAGAGCATGTTATAACATCCCAAATGAGAATTTATTGTGCTAGCAGCAAAGTTTTTTTTATTGATTTCAGTAGTTCACCTGCCTGTAACTGTCTCTCTGCGTTCATTTTCAATAATAAATATACAGTACAATTGATTTAGCCGGAATGATAGCTGGAGTGCAAACATGAATCCTGGTTTTCATGTTAGAATCAAGGTTTCAATCTGGAGAAACAGAATCATTTTTGAAGGCATCTGAAATATCGTCTTGGAGTGAAATAACATCATAATTGTTCTTTCTCTTCTGTAACCTGTCAATAAGTATGGGCTATTCCTAGAGACCTAATGTGCCCAATATAATAGATAAGGAATAAAACACTTTGGGGCATGTTATAGAAATTAATAAATGTACAGTGGATGTGGGATGATGTGACCCAATCCAAAGCAGCTAGTTTGTTATCAAAATGCTTTATAAAAATGCTATATTCCGCTTATACCACAGCGATTTTCCAAGACTTGCAATGTATTAATGAATAACACATCTCTTTTTTTTTGGCCTAGTCATAGTTTAATGTTGTGGAATGTCTGTGAAACAAGTTAGTTCCTGTTATCATTTAGGTTCTAACAGCTTTTTGTTTCTTTCTTGAAGTTAGTAAGGAAAAAAAAATGCATATAATCAAGACTAGAAATTGGAAAGTCCTCTGTCCTGAAGACTTTCCCATGGAGGAGAACGTATGTACTGTTATAAAGCGCTGACACTGGAGACTCCTTCCATAAAAGTGAAATAAACATCGTACAGAAGACTTCTACACAGCATCTGTCATAAAATTAATGTCTCTTTGTTGGCTTTTTTCTTGGCTTCTTCAGACCTGGCTGTCCCATCGCGCAGTCCGGAATCTGTTCTACCAAGTCTAGGTGATGTAATGGATGCAGTGAAAGCCGCATTTATAGATGCTGTGAAGATCTCAAAGGATGATGGAGTACGAGCGGTTTTTGAACAGGTTGTGGAGCAACTAGGGCCACAAGAGAATATAGCTGAAAAGCCTCCAGTGACAGCTGACAACACAGAAGATGGATTACCTGCAGTGGTGCATGAACATGGAGACAACAAAACAACAAGTCTCAGTGATGAGAATGCAAAGCAGGAGCAAGTCGTACCAAAGTTAAACTCATCTGAACAAATGCTGGTGCTTCCAGATGAAGAGCAAGGTAGACATGGTGCAGGGTTGGATCAGAAACCAGGTGAGAAAACTGTGGAGGTGATAAACCGACAAATTAAATCAGATGAAGAATCCGTTCAGGAGGTAGAGGATTCGGTTCCAAACATAGCTCAAGATCTAGTGGAGTCAACCCAAGAACCAAAAGAATCATTTGAGCTTGAATCAGAAGACAAGAGCCCCGGTGATCAAAAGGAAGCTGGAAAGGATGGATCCCAAGTTTGGTCTTTTGAATCAACACCAGTAGGAGAGCGAGAAGAGCAAACAGGAGTAGATGAAGGAAAACAGGACCAGGTTGAGTCAAAACTGATAAAGGTTCAAGAGCAGACCCAAGATACTGAGGAAATCAAAGAAATGGAAATAGAAGATGGGCAGAAAAAAGATGTGAAGGCAGATATAGAGTCAAAGATCCAGAAAGGGGGATTGTTTGAGCTGGCTAAACAAAGAGAACCACAACCTGATCAAGACAAAGAGCATGGACAAACAACCGATGATGATTTAAAAGTGAGAATAGTGGTTGAGGAGAAACAGTACAAAGATGAACAGAGACTAGTAGATGTTGGAGGACATGTGGTTAAAGTCAAGACTGAGAAAGAAGACATGGTGGGAGACAGAGCCCACATCGGTGAAGAGTCAGTAGGAGGAGAAGCCGAGATGGAGGGTCTGATCCCAGTATCAGAAGTGACAGAGAAGACTTCTCAAGAACTTGGTAACTAAGTCTCAATCACATCCTACTGTACATTTACACTATGAAGCAACAGATTTCAGTGACATTAGCAAGCAACAAAAAGATTTAAAAAAAATTTATTCAATGCAAATTAGGTATGACAAATCCAAACGACTGGCTCAAATGATTCTGCAGACCAATCCTGTGTCACGTGTGGTCAGACTTTTCCTTAGTTCCTCACTCGCTCACAGCATTAGCTCCTACATCCAATTTAATGCTTGACATGCAAAAATGTAATAACTATGTTTCAACTTCAACTTATCCGATTTTATACAACCTCTTGTGGTGGCATGGTGGCTTAGTGGTTATGTTCTCCCTGTGCTTCAGGGGTTTCCTCTTGGTATTCCACTTTCCTCCCCAGTCCAAAGACATGCTCTGTAGGCTGATTGGCAATTCCAAATTGTCTGTGGTGTATGAATGCGTGTGTGATTGTGCCCTGCAATGGGTTGGCACCTCGTTCAGGGTGTCCCCTGCCTTGTGCCCCGAATTCCCTTGGATAGGCTCCAGGTTCCCCAGTGACCTTGTGCAGGATAAGCCTACACTTGGGCTCATTCCTCTTCTGTTTATAATCTCCTGAGAGACAATGAGAGAAAATGTAAGGTTTGACCCCAAAAGCTGTATCCTTCTGTTCATTCATTATTATTCATCCATCCATCCATCCATCCATCCATCTTCAACCGCTTATTCCTTATTCAGGGTCGCGGGGAACCTGGAGCCTATCCCAGGGAGCATCAGGCACAAGGTGGGGTACACCCTGGACAAGGTGCCAGTCCATCGCAGGGCACAATCACATACACACTCACACATTCATACACTATGGACAATTTAGACACGCCAATCAACCTACCATGCATGTCTTTGGACTGGGGGAGGAAACCGGAGTACCAGGAGGAAACCCCTGCAGCACGGGGAGAACATGCAAACTACGCACACACATGGCCCCGGCAGGAATTGAACCCCGGACCCTGGAGGCGAACATGCTAACCACTAAGCCACCGTGCGCCCCTTATTATTCTGATTTAAAATGTTTATTTTCTTTTTTTTTTATAAAGAAATGCTGTGGAGAAATAAGACACCCCAAGAGAACTGATTAAATGCATGATAATGTAATAATATAGAGTAGCCTGGTCAACATAAATGTAAGCATATAAAGGCTTCCCTAAATTAAATAAATAAATTAATAAATAAAAATCCCAACCAACAGAATATTATGCAAATACATGAAATAAGAAAACATGCAAATGAGATTCAGATGCTTTAAATCCCCAAACTCTATTGAACACAAAATACATTTAATATGAATATTAATCTATTGCTCTTTTTTAAACCGAGTTGTGTGAGTTTAGTCGGGGTCTGGAACCTCTGGAACCTTCCACGAGTATATTTTATATAATAAACTGTCGGTCCAGTTCTTTTCTCCATGTTCTCCTGGACTACATTAATGGCTTTCACACATTAATATACCTTCATGGACATAGTCTGCAGTAAAATAGGAGCTGGACTACATATTGGATGGCAAGCTTATTGAAACTTGTTAGATTGCTCACAATTACTTGCGCAAAAGTGTGTATCTGATATTCAAGTGCCATTTAGGATTCTGTGCATCTCCTTCAGTGTTCGTCTCACCTCCCTGCTGTAATTTTCATCTCTATGCTAAATGTCTCCCCTGGGTCACAGTAGAGGTCATTTTGGATACAAGGTATTAGAGACTTTGATGGTGTCCAATATGTTGAATGGTGTGCATGCTATAATTGTTTTGGAATGATTTAAAATGACTTAAATTTCAGGACAGTCAGGAAAGTTTGGACTTTAGTAAAAAAAAAAAAAAAGTGTTTCTTTTTGTTCCAAAGTTACTATTTTGCTTGAGTTGCTACATTGGTTATTATAAACCAGTCCCTTCAGGATTTTGCAATTTTGCGATCGCGGAAATGAACGCAAAATCAAGCATGCTTTGGAATGTTCTGAGGTGCTTGCGATTTTTCAAACTTACTGCAGATTTGGTCCAAGACACTTCATGTGACGTCATCACAATGTACATTCAGCCAAAGCCTTCTTCGAATTCACGTGTGTCGAACATGAGTATCTCGTTTACCAAAAACCATTTCGGTTTAGATTTAGTTTTAGATTTAGATTACATTTAGATTAGGTTTAGATTAACATTTAGATTATGTTTGGATTTAATTTTAGATTAGATTGAGGTTTAGATTTAGATTAGATTGAGGTTTAGATTTAGTTTTCAATTAGGTTTAGATTTAATTGTAGATTTAGATTAGGTTTAAATTTAGTTATAGGTTTAGATTTCGATTGAGTTTTCAGAATATTCACCAAGTTGCCAGATTATAAAATATTTATGCCTTGATATTTCATAAACATTTTTTCTGTGTTCTTAGCGTTTCTCATAAAAAATAATGTATAAACTACCTACGTTCTGGACATGTTTTTATTTATATTATTATATTTTATTTATATTAAAAAAATGTTTGTGTTTAAGTCATAAATAAGAAGGAATAAGGAATAAAACATGATGGTGTATGATATTATAGGAATCTAATCATCGACGGGGTGCAGCCTTACTCTATGTGAAGCACAGTTACTGTTAATAAAGTTGTTTATTGTTCAATAACTGCACGTTTTATAGTGTTTAATTTCTCTAACAATGAAGATGTTTTCTTTATTAGAAAATGAGACGTTCATACTCATTTTTTATCCATTTGTAGTTACCAAGTGCTGGTACTTACAAAAAAGTTGCTACTATAGAAACAATAACGTATTTGAACGAGAGCATTAATACGGTATAAACCTGTGATTTGCCAGATCTTCAGTACTTTCAGAACTACAGTTATAGAAAACGAATCAACACCTTCTGACCAATCAGATTCAAGACCAAAGATTCAAGAATGATGTGGTTTAATGAAAGAATAATGCTTAGTGGTGTGCACAGAGTGAATGAGGTCAGGTTTAGTTTTATATGTTAATAATTAAATCATTCTTGATGATGGATTTAGCTGTTTGGATAACATGGAACGTCATTTCTAAACCATATAATTGTATTATTTCTAGCCACAGATGACATGCGAGAAACTAATGAAGTGAATGACATTGTGACGTCCAGAGACCCAGTGCTCAACAGGGATGTCCTGACACTGGGCATGAGTGGGAAGACACTCCCTCCTATCCCAACTGTGGCTATACTAGTAGAACTCGGAGAAAGTGATGAACTAGTGGAGGAACCTGCAGACAAAACACGTACCTGTCAACACAAACACACACACACAACCAAAACACTCACAGCCTACTTCTCTCTGTACTTCTGCTTCTTGTTGTATCTAGCGGAAAACATGTTTACAAAATGTCCTGCTGTTCTTATTTGTTGTTCTTATTCCTGTCTGTCAGTCTCATTCTCTCTCTTATTTGATCTCTCGCAAGAGTCCACCACTCCAAAGCAGGAAGCCTGGAAGATTGGAGTGATAGCGTTAGCATTCTTCCTCATTCTGCAGACCATCGTCACTGCTGTCTACATTATGAAATGCAAGAGAAGAAGGAACAGGTTTGTGTGAGGAACATGTTTAGAACATTTTATCACTCTCCTAAATGTTTGTGTACATCCAATGTGTGTTTGTTGCAGTTACGCAGTCCCAGAGAGAGTGTGTGAAGATGGAATCGAAGCTGTTGAACATGATGCAGCAAACGCAGTAACTGAAGAACAGTGAGCACACACACACGCACACACACACACACACATGCAAATGCTTGCAAAAATGCTCCTGTTCACAGTCCTCTACAAGTTATACCAGAGGTTTTCGATAAGATATAAATCTTGGCTTTGACTGGGCCATTCCAAAACATTTATCTTCTTCTTTTGAAGCCGTTCCTTTGTTGACTTAGATTTGTGGTTGGGTTATTATCGTGCTGGAGGCCTTCAGGCTTTGTGCCAAAATAAATTGGTGTGTGGACCTATCCATAATTCCCTTTATGTCAATTAGAGCCCCAGTCCCAGCTGAAGAGAAGCAGCACTATAGCATGATGCTGCCACCACCATGCTTCACTGTACTGTAGGTATGGTGTAATTGATTTCGCACCAGAAATACCTTTTTGAATTTTAGAATACCCAAAATGTTCTACCTTGGTCTTATCAGACTATAACACATCTTCCCATATATTTTGACAGAATTTAGGTGTGCTTGGATGTTGTTGTTTTTTCTTATGAAAAAAGGCATCCATCTAGATACCATATCCCATATCTCAGACATGTGAGGAATACAGAAATTCCTGTGTCACGTGTGGTCAGACAGCAACTTTAATGTTACCATAGGTCTCTTGGCTGCCTCCTGGATAAGTTTTCATAATTTCTATTTTACTTTCCACTTCCAGTTTCATTACTTGCTATATCACATATCACAGAGTTGACAATACAGTTACATGAAAAAAAGGCTAATGCATTACTGACCGTGTTTGTTTATAGCACCACGGTGGATGATCTCCCAGAGTGCTCCGAAATCCAGCAAGAGACGTTTGCTATGATTCCAATTCACACACACAGTATGGTGGAGAAGTCATTCAATCATTGAACTTTTGTTCTTTAGAGCTGCTGCTTCAACACCACTGCCTCAAATATACTGTATGTGTGTTTGCATCTCTGTGACCTTGATATATATATTTTATAAAATATTGATATCAATGATATTATAAAAAAAAGTCTATATATACACTACCAGTCAAACATTTGGACACTCTAGATCAGGGGTGTCCAATCTTATCCGGAAAGGGCCGATGTGGGTGCAGGTTATCGTTCCAACCAAGCAGGAGCCACACCTGATGCCACCTGTTTAATCATTTGATTGGCTTTCAATAGACTCAGGTGTGGCCTCTGCTTGGTTGGAATGAAAACCTGCTCCCACACCGGCCCTTTCCGGATAAGATTGGACACCTCTGCTCTAGACAGTTGCATCACGGTCTGGGAAAACCTGTCAGATGTTGATATGTTGTTATTGGAATTCTGGAAAATAGCCCAAAATCATGAAAATAGAGTTTTCTGGGGTTTTTTTTGCTACTAGCATATTTTGACATCTCAACTTTAGTCAAGACAACAGAACTAACTGTATGAATCAGCAATTATCAACATTTCCTACTGTCAACATATAATATTTGAATTTTTTTTTTCCTAAGTAGATTAGATTAGAAATGTAGCAGTAGGTGAAGTGTTTTTCAGTGGAATTTGAGTAAAATCACCAAATGCATTTGTCTCCATTATCACATTTGTTTGTTTTTAAAAGCTAGAATGTTACTTGGGATTGAAATACTGTATGTGCAAATCATTTGGCAATTTTAGTTCAGGAAAACCTGCAGTTTTTAAAACTCTATATAGTAAAAATCTAAATGTCACCATGTGAAGGGTTTTCCCAGGCCGCCACACATATATTTCATTGTTTTGAAGATGCTTATTTGTCACGCATGTAAATAGTGAAGTAAATAAATGTGTATAAACTTAGTCTATGAATCAAAATTTGTTTTTCCAATAAGTAGGTGTGATTTTCCTTAAATTGTAAGTAGTTTTCCTTCAAAATTGCAGGTTTCAATAGAAACAATTGGAAAAATAAAAGCTTCCTAGCTGAAGGTCCTCATAAACCTGGTTGAGAAGATTGGTACGATATTGGTGTGATTTGTTATTTCATAGTGTCAGTGTCTTCATTATTATACTAAATGAATAGAAAATAGTACAAATGAAACAGAGCCTTATATGAGAGCATGTTTCTAGACTTTTGATTGGTCATGTGTGTATGTATATAAGGTCTGTCCTCTATGTACCAGATTAAATTTTAAACCTATGTTATGGATAACATTGATATAATAAAAAAAAAGTTACCAGTAAAGTGTATGTTTTATTTTCCGGGAGCTACAATGCAAAAATAATGACATTTTTCCATCATGTCATACTGTAGGTGGGGGAATAGGAATCAGTAATATAATACAGTTCCTTGGAGTTAAGTAGGTTAAGCAAAGACATGATCATTTTCACACATCTGCAAATTTATTATGCCCTTTTTAACAGCATTATCTTGGTAAAAAAAAAACAAACAAACATTTTTTTTACATAATACAACACACAGTGGTACTTTTTAAATTTAAATCAGATTTTCACACAACTCCTAAATGTAGACAAAATATTATACTTGGTCATTTATTTATTGAAGAAAATGATCCAATGTTATATATCTGTGAGTGGCAAAAGTATGTGAACTTCTAGGATTAGCAGTTTAAGTTGAAGGTGAAGTTAGAGTCAGGTGTTTTCAATCAATAAGATGACAATCAGGTGTGAGTGGGCGCCCTGTTTTATTTAAAGAACAGGGATCTATCAGAGTCTGATCATCACAACGCATGGTTGCGGAAGTGGAAGTGTATCATGGCATGGACAAAGGAGATTTCTGAGGACCTCAGGAAAAGAGTTGTTGATGCTCATCAGGCTGGAAAAGTTACAAAATCATCTCTAACGAGTTTGGACTCCACCAATCTACAGTCAGACAAACAGTGTACACATGGAGGAAATTCAAGACCACTGTTACCCTCACAGGAGTGAAGACCAACAAAGATCACTCCAAGAGCAAAACATATAATAGTCCACGAGGTCACAGGAACCCAGCTAACTTCTAAGCAGCTAAAGTCTCTCTCACATCGGTTAATGTTAATGTTCATGAGGCCACAATTAGGAGTACACTGAACAGCAATGGCAGGGTTGTAAGGAGAAAGCCACTGCTCTCCAAAAAAAATATTGCTGTAGTTTGCTAAAGATCACATGGACAAGCAAGAAGGCTGTTGAAAAATGTTTTGTGGATGAACTTTTAGCTTAAAAGAGAAGCGTTATGTTTGGAGAAAGGAAAACACTGCATTCCAGCAAAAGAACCTTATCCCATCTGTGAAACATGGTGGTGGTAGTATCATGGTTTGAACTTGTTTTGCTGCATCTGGGCAGGATGACTTGCCATCATTGATGGAACAATGAATCTTGAATTATATCAGCGAATTCTAAAGGAAAATTTCAGGACATCTGTTCATCAACTGAATCTCAAGAGAAAGTGGGTCATGCAGCAAGACAATGACCCTAAACACACGAGTCGTTCTACCAAAGAACGGTTAAAGAAGAATAAAGTGAATGTTTTGGAATGGCCAAGTCAAAGTCCTGACCTTAATCCAATAGAAATGTTGTTCATGTGAGCAAATCCACCAAGAGAGTTGAAGATGTTCTGTACTGAGGAACGGGCTAAAATTCCTCCAAGACGACGTGCAGGACTGATCAAAAGTTACAGCAAACATTTAGTTCAACGGGGTCACACCAGATACTGAAAGCAAACGTTCACATACTTTTACCACTCACAGATATGCAATATTAGATCATTTTCCTCAATAAATAAATGACCAAGTATAATATTATTGTCTCATTTAATTTTGTTCTCTTCATCAACTTTTATGTCTTTTATAGGCTACAGAAATATAGAAAATTCTAAAGGGTTCACAAACTCTCAAGCACCACTAAAAGGGTCAAAAATGTAAAATAGTTTTATATTGTTTGTTAACACCTTTACTCAATTATTTTTCAGTTAATAAATGTACCGGGTGGGATGTTGCATTGGACATTATATTTACAAATGTATGTAAATGTAAAAGACATAAAAACAGCTAAAATGTCTTTCATAACAATGTATGTGAATATTTCAGATAGATAACGTAACATTCATAAACCCTCTACAGCACTTAAACAGCACTTTGCCTGTCCTAGGCCACTAATACTACACTTACACTGAAATATAATCACTCAAATAATTTTTCAACATGTCATATTTATTTATTTTTTTTGCAGTGATGTGTGAATCCTTTTAACACCTCATACCTGAATATCCTCCTCCATGAGACATCCATTATAGCTTATGGACAACGTATTTTAGTGTTGCATTCAGCATTCACTCAATCATGTTACCTCAACACCAGGTAACCCCAATGAACCCCAGTGAAATATTTGGAAAATGATATGAGTCACATGTTCAACAAGAAGTTGCATAGACAGAATTTCCCAAAGCTCATGGGAAGAATAAAACTAAGCACTCTCCAGATATACTGTGGTATTGAATGGGAAGGTCACTTTGAAAGTACAACTCCGTTCCACAAATTATAGCTTGAAAGTAAAGTATAAATCAAAACAAATAATATGTAGTAAATTATTAGAATGTCGTTTCATGTCCACATTTTATTAGCATAAACGCTAGTTAACCACAATGGGTCTGTTTGCTAATTCTATGCTAAATACTTTTACTAATTGAAAAGCAAAATGCAGCCATGTTCAGCAACGAAACTGTATAGAAAATGAGATATTGTTGCCTGACATGGGTTAAGACAGTTTTTGAATGGTTTGCATTAAAACTCTTAAAAGATTTGATTCATTTATAAGTATTACAAGGACTAAATGGCACAGCAATCATGGATTCCCAGTTTTAATGCTGGTTACTTTAATAATCTCAATCAAACATGATATGGTGTAGCTTTTATACAGTTCCTTTGAAAGTATTGGAATGGCAAGGCCAATTCCATTGTTTTCTCTACATTTGAGAACATTTGGGTTTGAGATCAAAAGATGACAATGACAGCTTCCTTTCCTCATATTTACATCTAGATATGTTAACTGTAAAACATGTCTATACAATTTTTAGGTGAGCTAAAGTATATGAACAGAATGTCAAAGTAAATTAAAGTAAAAAAAAAAAAAAAAAAACACTCAATATTTGATCCAAAACATAAAAGCACACCAGTCCGGCATGGTGGAGGTAGTGTCATGGCTTGGGTTTCTATAGCTGCTTCTGGAACAGGCTCACACATCTTTATTCATGATGTAACTCATGGTGGTTGCAAAAGAATGAATTCAGAACTCTACAGAAACAATAGGTACGTCTCAATTTGTGTACTTTTGCACGATTCTATGGCGTTTTGTAGTATAAATAGTGCAAGTAGTGCGCTCACACTGAAAATTACAATTAGAAATATATCCGGATGATGCTCTTAATAATCTGAAAAAGAAATGATGTATGAAATGTTGACACATCATGTACTCGACTGTCACCAACTTTAATTATGTAGTGGGGGGTGGTGGTGTTGGTGGTGGTTGGGAGGTCTATCAGACCCTGATGTTGAATGAAAATATAACCTTATAAAATTCATGGTTGAGTACATAGTGCATAAGTACATAGTGTATAGTGCGTCATTTGGGATACAAGTGATATGTCTTTCAATTTATAGAGAAATGCATCCGATCTAATTGGAAGAAACTTGAAAACAAGACAATGATCCAAAACACACTCCCAGCTCAACAAAAGACTTCATCAGGGGCAAAAAGTGGAAGGTTTTTAGACTAGCCAAGTCAATCACCAGACCTTAACCCAATTGAGCATCAGGAGACTGAACAGATAGATCCCAAGAACTAAAAGAACAACTGAAAGAAGCTGCACTAAAAGCCTGGAAAAGCATCACAAAAGACGAAAGCAACAATTTGGTGATATCAGTGAGTCGCAGGCTTGATGCAGTAATTGCAAACAAGAGATATGGAACCAAATATTGAGTGTAATTTACTTTAATTTACTTTAAGCCTATCTGATCCTTTTCCTAGCCTAATTAATTTCCTAAATAGACAAATTATTCTGAGCTATATGAAATGATACTTCTGAAGAAATAGAATAATAGAAAAGTACTTGCTAAGATGAAAACAGTTCTTGGTTCTCGTTTTTCTCTTTTATCACTGTAAGTGCTCTTATACTTTCTATTGGCATGAGAAGCAACAATCTCTCTCTCTCTCTCTCTCTCTCTCTCTCTCTCGCGGCTGCTGATCACGAGATGAAGGGATCAGTGAGATGAGTGCAGTCATGAGGGGAGGGTTTTAAAGAATTTCCATGGATTTGTAGAAGTGTAAAGCAGTGAGACAAACAGAGATCAAGAGAAAACTGATACCAGGTACATACATTTATTTTTTAATTCATATATATTTATGGTATGGTCTGAATGAAGACAAATAAATAATCAAACTCTGTGTGTGTGTGTGTGTGTGTGTGTGTGTGTAACATTGTACAGCTATAAAAATCCTTATTTAATACTGATTTTGCAATGGGCGATTGTTGAGGAACTTTTAACTTGTAACGTTTTGCTTTTACACCACACCTCACTACTTATGAAAGCGTGACGGGTCATACTTTTTATCCATTTATAGTTACTTTTGTGGATCACCTGCATTAGAGCGGCTCATCTGTAACCACTTGTTTCTTGATGTTAATAAAAACGCTGTTTGTTACTGTATAAAACCAAGAAATCCTCTATCCTCAAGACATTTCTGAATTGTAAAACTTCACACATAAATGTTACAGCTTTACCTCTTCCTGTTACCAAGCACTGACGCTGGATACTCCTTCAATAACTGCTAAACAGCTCCTTAGACAAAAAATTCTCAACAATTACACACTAATGTATTAGATTGAGCGCATTAATATGAACCGTGCATCAATCAACACCTTCCGACCAATCAGCTGAGGTATACGTAAATCTTTATTAGCGTTTATCCTGTGATGTGAGTTTTTAAGGTAAGGGTAATGCGATAAAGCATTGACAGTGTGAAAGATACACTGACCATAAAGTAATTGGCACTGAGAATGTAGTGTTTGAAACCTAAATCGAGAGTTCTGTGTTTGAACAGAACCTGCATGTAGACAGGATGTGGCAGAGGGTGTTTTCGCTCTGCGTGTACGTCATGGTCACCTGGGCACAGTTCCCACGCGAGTGTGTGTCACCCGAGGTCCTGCGTAGTGCCACCTGCTGTCCATCTCCCACTGGCCTGGCCAACGATGAATGTGGAGTGAGGACCGGGCGTGGCCGGTGTATGCCAGTGGTCGTTGATTGGCGGCCACACGGCCCTCAGTACCCTCACGACGGACGGGACGATCGGGAACGATGGCCGCTGCGCTTCTTTAACAGGACCTGCCAGTGTAACACAAAATTTAGTGGGTACAACTGTGGACGGTGCAGATATGGGTTAACTGGAGCAAACTGTGATCAGAGAACCAGTGTGGGTGAGGGTCACACACATACACACAAACACTTCTTCCTTCAGTAACAATTTTGTATTTTTAAAGAAGAAGAATCAAGAATTCAGTATGTCTGTGGAATACATTATACTAAATAGTATTAATTCTTGTTTTAATGATGCAATATACTCTACCTTACATTTGGCCTATATAAAACCTGATTTTGTTACTGCACACTGCATTTACACCCATGTTTATCATTCCCGCTTATGTCATTGTGAATCCAGTGCGTCGTAACATCATGCAGAGGTCCCCAGAAGAGAAACGGGCTTTCGTGAACGCTCTGGATCAAGCCAAGAGAACAGTCCATCCTGATCTGGTTATCTGCACACGACGCTACCAGGAGCTCTTTGGCCTGGACGGAAACACGGTCCAGTGTGAAAATGTCACCGTCTACAACTTTTTTGTCTGGACTCATTATTATTCTGTTGGGAAGACGTACATGGGGCCGGGACAGCAGAGCTTCGGAGGCGTGGACTTCTCTCACGAAGGTCCGGGATTCCTTACATGGCACCGGTTCCACCTGCTGCAGCTAGAGCGTGATATACAGGTGAGGGGGAAAAGGAGACATTTGAGAGCTTTTTTTGGAACGTACAGTACATAGTATATTAAATATCGAATGATATAAAAGTGTAAATACAAATTAAATAAATATATGTACAATATATTAGCCTCAGATTCCGGTTCTTGGCTGACAGGAAGTGGAACCCGATGTGGTATTTTTGCTGTTGTAGCTTCATTCACCTCATGATGAGGGGTACTGGTGGCTTAGCGGT
This sequence comes from Ameiurus melas, assembly GCA_012411365.1. Classification (NCBI taxonomy): domain Eukaryota; kingdom Metazoa; phylum Chordata; class Actinopteri; order Siluriformes; family Ictaluridae; genus Ameiurus; species Ameiurus melas. Next base: position 13,032,758 of record CM022778.1, on the reverse strand, counting down.
TAAAGCTCTGGGTTACTGATCAGAAGGTTGGGGACTCAAGCCCCAGCACCGACAGGTTGCCACTATTGGGCCCTTGAGCAAAGTCCCTAACCCTCTTTCCTCCAGGAGAGCTGTATCATGGATGACCACTGCGCTCTGACCCCAGCTTCCTAAGATGCTGGGGTATGAGAAGAATTGAATTTCACTGACCTGTAATGTATATGTGATTAATGAAGAATCTATCTATCTATCTATCTATCTATCTATCTATCTATCTATCTATCTATCTATCTATCTATCTATCTATCTATCTATCTATCTATCTATCTATCTATCTATCTATCTATCTATCTATCTATCTATCTATCTATCTATCTATCTATCTATCATGTTGTGAATTCTGAGATGCTTTCCTGCTCATCACGGATGTAAAGAGTAGTTACAACCACTCAAAGATGTCTGCCCGTTCTCCTCGTCCTCTCTCATCATCAAGGCATTTCCACTCGCAGAAATGCCGCTTACTGAATGTTTTTTATTTTTCGCACCACTCTGTCTAAAGACTGCTGCACATTAAAAGTTTCTGAAATACTCAAACCAGCCTGACTGGCCCAAAAAAAACCCAAAAAAACATGTCGCATTCAAAGGCACTGAGATCACGTTTTTTCCCCTTATATAACATGGGCTCTTGACATTTATCTTCATCTTCATGATTTTATGCACGCGCTGCTTCCACGTGATCGGTTGATTGATTGGATGATTGCATGAATTTTGCAGGTGTACTTCTAATAAAACTACTGAAGTGGAAACCTAAGAAGTGGAAAAAATAATATGCAATTGTAAGTGATGCTGAAAACGTGGTCTTGGGTTGTAGGGTTATTAAACCATGAACTCATTCGCCTCTACACGTTCACGCATAGGACATGCTCGGGAACCCGACATTCGCTCTGCCATACTGGAACTTTGCGATCGGAGGGAACGAGTGCGATATCTGCACAGACGAGCTGCTCGGAGCCAGGAGCAGCTTCGACATGAACAGCATTAGCTCTAACTCCGTGTTCTCTCAGTGGAGAGTGATATGCGAGGACGTGGAGGTGTACGAGACGCAAGGGACCATCTGTAACAGTGAGAAACTCGCACGCACGAACACCCATCAAATATCTGTGACATTTAACTGGAGACGTAGCGTACACAAAGGCCTGGCTATGTGCTGGCTAATTGAAGGAAGTACAACACTTCTATCCATTGAATGTTTCAGGACATTATTCCGGCCCTTAAATGAGCTAGTGCCAGACATAAACGTTATCCCAGTAACTGCTGCACAGAACCAAAAATCCATTCATAAATGTTCTAAAGTAATGTGCTAGACTTTAACAATGGATCTTATAAGCTGCTAGACATTACAGATGGTGGACTTTTTGTCCTTTGCACTTCTCAGTTCCGTTCACGCTCATTCCAGTTGCCTTTGTGATTGCAATACATCTTGTAGCCAGTAGAGGGCTCTAAAGAACTAACTGTTACATATGAAAAAAAAGGCATATATCTGTATCTTCTGCTCTACAAATGAGGTTTCTCTGGATTGTCTGAGTGTGTGTGTAGGTACAGAAGGAGGTCCAATCAGACGGAATCCTGGAGGGAACGTGGCTCGGCCAATGGTACAGAAACTACCGGAAAATCAAGATGTCATCGACTGCCTGGAGCTTAACAATTTCGATACTCCTCCATACTACTCCACCTCGACCTGGAGCTTTAGGAATACTATTGAAGGTAAAACGCACAGCTTCATAAGATTCCATATGGAAACTTAGGTAGAAATACTCACACACGCACACACACACATACACACAGCTTGCTGTTTGGAACCCATTAAACCAACATACTATAGAATATTACTTTGTGTGTGTGTACGTGTGTGTGTTTTGTTAGGTTACAGCACCCCCCAGGGGAAATATGACCCAGTGGTGCGCAGTCTACACAATCTGGCTCATCTATTCCTGAATGGTACAGGAGGTCAGACCCATGTGTCCCCCAACGACCCCATCTTTGTCCTGCTGCACTCCTTTACTGATGCCATCTTTGATGAGTGGCTACGTAGACACCGCACTGGTACCCACACCCCACACACAAACACACACACGACTAAATAAACTAAATATTTGGCCACCAGCAATAACAGAGCAAAGAATTAAATAGAAGTTCTGTACCCAACAAACACCAAACAACAGCCGCCCCCCACCCCTTCACGTAAAAACATGATTCATCCCGGGTGTGTTTCAGGCGCAGTGTTTTACCCTAAAGAAAACGCTCCCATTGGTCACAACTGGAATTACAACATGGTTCCTTTCTGGCCACCGGTAACAAATGCGGAAATGTTTGTCTCGGCGCCGGACAGTCTTGGATACACCTACGAGGTCCAGTGGCCAAGTGAGTGAAACTATATTATACCGTAAATTCTTTCAGTTCATATGCTTGAGATTATATTTTACTTGACTCAAAGTAACCAACAAACGTTTTAAGAACGTCACGTGAGTTTTCACTTTCATGAGGGTGAGCGGTCCGATAGGTGTATAAAGCTCACAATACAAATGAATGTGAATGAGAATTGTTACATGATGCATTTACACGGTTCATTCCGTCATCCTTAGTAACTGCCTGGTCAGGGTCAGGTGGTTTATATTAGGCCACAAGTTGTCTGTCTATGTCTATCAGTTTTTGCTCTGTATTTGAACTAAAATTTACGTTGCTTGTCCCCCTCAGCTCGGCCATATACTGTCTCGGAGATCATTACAATTGCTATAGTGGTCGTAGTACTGGTGGTAATGGTGATAGGTGGAGTCACTGCGTGTTTTATCCGAGTGTACGGCTCACGCGAAGGGCTGGAGCCACTGCTTGGGGAACATTTCCGGCACTACTCAGAAGACGATCACAAGTTTCACTATGCAGCCTGAAGCTGAGTGTTTGGTTTTTATTTTGGACGTGTTACGTCATTCATCAGAGAATTACAGAAACCGTGTCTCTGACACAGTACTAGCTAGTCAAATGACAATTTTAACACCGTTCTTATAGCGCACCTATTATGGTTTTGAAATGTGTCTCATACAATAGATTTACATGCATCTAAGGTCTAAAAACACTTTAACGCACTCATAATTTAAATTACAGCATTACCCCCCTCCCCAGTGTCACAAATGACTCGTTAAAGGATTCATTCTAAACTCCTCCTTCTAGAGAGCATACTCATCTCTGGTTGGTCAGATGTCACAGTCTGTTCTGATTGGTCTACCGCTATCAGCGTGTGTTGTAAAGGAAATGCCCACTATCATAACAAGCAGCTGATGAAGACCAGAGGCGGGGTGTTTCGTTACAAACCTACGTTGGTTAATACAGGAAGTAAAGTCTGGAATAACTAACGAGCTGTTTCAGCTGTTGAGAACCAATTCCTTCTTTCGGGAGTCGATAACTCTGTTTGTCGTGCGCTTTGATTTTTTAAACTTTGCAGACTTTTTACGTTCACAAACAGCTACGTATAAAACACACTACATGAAAGGTAATATTGGAAAAACCATAATAGGTGCACTTTAACACTCCCTTCTCACAGGACACATAGCAAGCACCACTTAGAATAATTATATAAATTTAAAATAATACTAGTGTTCGAAGAGAAGAAAACCAATATGCAAAGCTCATGATGGGTTTATTATACTGAGCTTGTGCTGACACCTAGTGTACAATTTTGGGATAGTAAAAATAACTGCGTATTTTTGTGTAACAGCAAGGTCTGTAGCGTTTTAGCCCTTATATTCCGCAGGCCATCGATTGTGTGGTTATGTCAAGTTATTATTATTGTTTTCAGCAGTGGTTTTCTTCCAAAATGCACTGAAATGCTGTTACTTGCTAAGTAAAATGTAGGAAAAAAAGAATAAATGTGTGTCATGTTTTTTAATTGACAGGAAATGAAACGAAATCTCCAGTGAACAATTTAACTGCATTATTTTTTTTTATTTTAGCAGATTTTTGTGTACAGATGTTTAAAATGAAATCTACTTGTTAAAATTATCATTATTTCTTTGTTTTATGTAATGACAAACTGAATACTGCATAGAGGGTTATATAGTATTCTACTCTAGTTATAAATTATCCTCTTTTTTATTTAAATATATTATCCAAATTTATTATTATTTTTTTTAAATATTATTATTATTTCTATCAAAGTTAATCCACTTGCCTCACAACTGTTATCAATATGACAGCTATGAGCAACTGTTTCTAAGCGGTATCAAAGAAATTGGAAAGAATTTGGTGCCATCTGGTGGCTACATGGATAAATAACAGCAGGGAGTTTAGCAAGCAGGTTTAGCATCTAGCAAAGATGGCCTTCCGGTTTGACCTGTTCTTGCTATGTTTTGGCAACCGGTAAGTAGTACATCAGTCCAAACTGGATTTTTCAGTAGGGACATGAATACACTTGTGTTTTTGACACAAAAACAAAAACTATTTTATAGACGCCTTAATTGCTGTTCAGTTGCTTTGCGTCTCACGGGGGAAGAAAATAATGTTTTGTTTGTTTTGTTTTTAATGATTGCGCTCCAAAACATTTGAGACAACATTTGATTTGCAATGAGAGTGTCACATGATCTCCGTATAAATGAAGCCTCTGGAAGGCTCCACAGTTTGTTGGAGGATATGCCTAAACAAACAGCATCATCACCAATCACCAATGAGCTATCAACAACAAATCTGGGACAAAGTTCCATAAAAGTATCAATCAGAGATATATGTTCCAAATATTCAATATCCGCTAGAGCACCATATGGCACAGAAGCAATTAAGAGGCTGGAGAAATCCATAGCTCAGATGGGAGAAGATGGCCTGGGGTACAAATATAGTCCTGGACGCTCTACAAAGCTGGTCGTTCTGGAGGCTGCAAGTGGCGAGCCATAACAAATCCTGTTTGGAGGCATGTTGGAGATTCAGCTAAGATGTGGAACAAGGTTCTCAGCTTTGCAATTTAAAAAACCCCAAAAACTTTCTTGCCTTTGGCTACGTCTTGTGGAAACCTAACACCGCTCATCACACTGAGCACTGCATGAGGGAAGCACGGTGGTGGTAGCACTGTGCTGTAGGGATGCTTTTCATCAGCAGTTATTGGCAAAGTGGTCAGCGTTGAGCTGGATGGAGCCACATACAGGGCAATACTAGAAGAAAACCTGAGACTGGGACAGAGGTACACCTAAACATCCAAGACCCTAAGCATACTGCCAAAGCTCCATTGAAGTGGTTCAAACCAGGAACCCGACGGTGTTACCTGGGCTTTGATTGGACCATTGTATCAATCCTATAAAGAATCTAACTGAGAGTTCACCAGTGCTCCAATCTGACATTTTTTGAATGGACAAAAAAATATCAGGATCCAGATGTGTAAAGCTATTAAAGACATCCCAGAAGACCAGCTGTATTGTATCGCAGCTGGAAGGAAAAGCAAGAGACGATACACGGGACAAGCAATAAGATTACAGAATTCAGTTCTCGTTTTTGAAAATGCTTTATTCAACTACTGCACCACTATAAATAGCCTACAATAATGCCAAGCCTATTACAAATATATAGCGTGATAGAAAACAGCTCCATAAAGGGATCTCTGAAGACAAGTCTTCTTCAACCTTTGATGTCTTGTTCGGTTCGTTTAGCAACAAAAACACAAGTTTCTTTAAAAAAAAACAAAACAAAAAAACCCCCAAAACGACTTAGTGTTAATGAAATGATCGCGATACAAAGCAACTCGAACGCGTGACACCTTTGGGTCCACGTTCGGCTCCAACTGGCCAGCTGTATCTAATATATTAGCAAAATAAAACAAAAATAAAAACGAAGAAAACATAAAAACAGTTTTTTTTTTCTTCTTTTTTTTTTTACAGAACACTTTGGCAAAACAGTTAATAGTTTCAAAAAAAAAAGAAAGAAAAAAAGGCGCATATAAAGGAAGAGAAAAACATTCACTTCAAATATATTATAAGATTTCTTCTTACTTCATACACAAAAACAATGTGTTGTATATATTAAATATATCCTGATGGTTTCGGTCATCAAAAAAGATTCTATGAAAGAAGAATGTAGAAAGGGGACGTCTTCTTGAAGGCAAACCCACAAACAGAAAAAAAGTGTACTCATGCTCTTATATCTATACACACATGCACACAGATATACACACACAAACACACACACACACACACACACACACACACACACATACATACGGGCAACTTCATCAAGTTCATCAAATTCAGAGTTTAGGGTGTGCGTGTATGTGTGTGTTTGTGTGTGTTTGTGTGTGCAAGGGTTTATGAGTGGTTTGCATCGCCAGTGTGACTCAGTATTAACACATAGGTTATACTCAATAAAAACACAGTCTGTCATAATAATAATAATAATAATAATAATAATAATAATAAAAATAAAAAGCTAAAAGGGAAAAAAACAGCTTGACATCGGAAAACACAACAGAAACATGGAAATCCTTCACCTTTAGTACAGAAAAGTAAGTGAGTGAAGAGAGAGAGAGAGAGAGAGAGAGAGATGAAACCACTGTTGGCTACATGACTTTGTGTGTGTTAATGATATAACGCGGTTGGTATAGACGAGGTAGCCACTCAATGTCCGTGCACACTTTAGGATTTAAGAATGATCTACTAGTAGATCAAGGCACCGATACCTCACCATAGAGCCATCAAGAACAGATTTTTTTTTTTTTTGTTTTTGTGTCCAGGCACTGTTGGGTTAAAACGTCTCCCCCAAAACCATACACGTACATTCGCACCTTCATTTCCTGATATAAAAGTTATAATTAAGTTATCTCAGGCGTGTATCCCAAACGCTAGTGTTCTGAGAAGCGTTCGAGAACGACGCTCCAAAAGCAAACCACCAAAAAACTACACTGTAAGAACACCTTGAATATAAAAGTCTCGTTAAAACACTGCTGCTGTAAGCATCAAGACTGTCTTATACCTCGTCCCAGAACTCCCATTAAGCTCATACTGATTCCCTTTTGAGTCTCTCATGGGTTCTTCATCATGGAGTGTAAAAGCACTATACACGTTCAGCCTGACGTTCTTATCTGAACAGACGGACGGAATTCCAGCTTTTCGGACAGATCTTTATATAGGCCATGATGGTGATATGCATAGGAATCGATTTAGTCCGATTCATTCATTCATTCATTCCAGCGTCGAGGGTTTGGAACGAAACAGTATGACAGTACATTGTTCTAGAATACGGATGAAACCAAAATGGACTATGTACAATAATAAGAAAAGCCCTTGTACATGTTTGTTCTCATTTGAATACATAAAGAAAGAATACAAACGATTCAATTCAACTGGACATGGATTCAAATGGGGAAAGCCTCTGACGTGACACGGTGGTTATTATTATTATTATTATTATTTTTATTTTATTATAAGACGAAACCATGAGATGATATTCTGTGGCCAAAAGTGAAGTATCTTGTGTAATTTGAGCACACGAGATAATGTGTTTAATACGTGGCCATGAATGGGTGGGGGCTGGGGGGGTGTATTCTGTTAAAAATCTCATAAGGTGACACGATTTAACACCCCCCCAAACCCCCCCAAAAACCTTTTTTTTTAAAAAAAAAAAAAAAATAACCCCGCTGCTCAAGTTCCTGTCGCCCCAGTGGTCTAATTTCTGTGTCCCAATTATTTAGAAAAGAAATAAATAAATACAATAGTTACCATGAGTTAAGTGTCCAGAAAATAGATTTCAAGAAGCTTACTTCATGGCCATACCTTATCCATAAATCCATCCATTTTCCATACTGCTTGTCCTACAAAGGGTCATGGGGGAGCCTGGAGTCTATCCCAGGGAACTCGGGGCACAAAACAGGGGACATCCTGGACATCCAGGGTGCCAATGCATCACAGTACAATCTCATACACATTCACACACTACGCACAATTTGGAAATGCTGATCAGCCTACAACGCATGTCTTTGGACTGGGGGAGGAAACCGGAGTACCTGGAGGAAACCCCTGAAAGAGGATTTCCCAGAGGAAACCCTCAAAGTAGAGAATGCAAAAAGCAGGATTCCAACACTCAACCCCCCGGAGGCGCGAGGCAAACGTGTGCCTTATGTGTGCCACATCTTATAAAAAGTAATAATAATAATAATAAAATAACCACCGGCAGCCTTGTAGTAATCAGTAATCTAATACAGAGCTCTAACAAGTTAAAGTGTGGCCCTGGAACGCTCTATCTGATCTGATCAACGTTCTATATTACAAATAAAACAAAAAGGCACATCATAAAAACGTCCTTCAGTCTCGATTTTACATTCAGAAATGCAACAGCAACAAAAAATAATAACCACGTTCCATGTTGGTCCTACAAGTAAATGCTGTTTCGGATCTTCACGTCGACCACCGTGCGTTTCGCTTCGGTTTAAGGAGGTATTGCAGTTTTTTTTTTTTTTTTTACAGTTTGTACGTGCTGTATTAAGGCTACGGAGTGTACAGTAGGTGTGCCTAAACACGGTGGCTATCTATCGTCTATCGTCCCGCTCATTTTTGGCTTTGTCTCCGACTTCCGGTTTTATAAAAACGAACGCTTAAATTCTCAGAACACAAACACACACACACACGAAAACGCCAAGAGAGCGCGTTAAAGAAACCGTCCGAAAAACCTTCAAGCATTAAGCGAACTAAACGGCTGTCGAACGTGCCGCAGACAATAAAACGCTAAAAAGAAAGGAAAATATAACATGACATGATATAATATAACAAAATATCAAACGAAAAGGTCTAAAAGTATTAGTCAGGTATTCTTCTTATTATTATTACTCAGGCAACCTAGTGGTTAGGATATGAAACATCTTAAAAAATAAGAAAACAACAACAACCACAACCACAAAACACTTGGAATCCCATTTGCGTGTTAAAACATGTCCATAAAATGATCCTTCAGTGGTCACTTAGGTCTCTGCTCAGCAGTTTTGCATTTTTTTTTTCTTGTTTTTCCTTATGTTTGTCTCTTTTAATGTTTTCTTCTACTTCTTCTTCTTCTTCCTCTTCCTCTTCTTCAGGAAACTATTAAATGCCTTAGAGCAAATATGCTGTATTTCAGGTCAGGACAGAATGTTCATACTGTACAGGAATGTTCCTTCAGTATTCTTCACAGCCACAGAGACAGGAGGAAGGTTTCGGAAGGCTCCGGATGATTTAGTGGAGTATTTAGCAAGGACAGTAGGTTTAATTCAATGTTTAGGTCTGCTCTCTGTGCTCTTTTTAAAAATAATAATAATAATAATAATAATAATAATTTGCAATTTAATGCTTCTCTTGTATATTTGTGTTTCCTTTTACTTTGTACTTTGGAGGGTAGAACAAGCTACGTCCTAGCGCAGAATCAGTCTAGATTCATTAGTGCAAAACACTATATATTTTGGGAAAACTTTGACAAAGCAACCGAACACTGGAGTTATATAATAAATGAGTGATGGTTGTGTCTAAAGAGCTATGATGCGTTAACGCTTAAGGCACTCCGAGTCAAAAAAAAGTAAAAAAAAAAAAAGGATGTGTTTAGCACAATATTTGAAACCATGGAAACAGTCACCTGGAGTCTTTGCCTGACAGGTGACTCTTGCCCGAGTAATCTGGACACGGAGCTTGAGATGAGGCTGCATCAGCAGATATGAAATAAGGAACGAGGTTTCCTCTTCGGAGAGATGATGAAAAGTAGCACACACACACACACACACATTGATATCAGCAGGCCGCAACTGGTGTTTCGAGTCAGTGTCAGTTCGTTCATTGGTCCGTGGAGATTCAATCACGCATCGAGTCAGATCTTGTGCTTGACTGAATGTGTATAGAATTAGATCAGTAGTTTTAGGCAAGGGTCAGTGTTAAGTGAGTCACGGTCAGTGCGTAAAGCTCGTCATTTTACGTCTCTGGTCAGCACGTCTGGTCGATCTCAAGCATGCAGCGATCATCTAGTCTTTAAATACACAATAGTCCTGGGTAAGCTGTTTTTGGTAACACTTTTCCACAAAAAAAAACTTAAACAAAAACCAATAACAATGCATTGTAACGCTCTAACAACGTTCATTCATTCCACTCATTTGTACCTAGGGGTGATTTATCGATCCGCCAATGTATTTGTGAGGTGGGAGGAGGAAACCGGTGAACGCAGAGGTTTAGTGCTTCGAATATCTGTATCTGGATGCAAATCTGAAGTGCATGTGCATAGATTAAACTAGAATTGAGCACAATTAAAGATTTTTAAAACACTGGTAATTTTGCGTTACATCAGGAAAACAAGTTTGTCACGACTAACGGCTTAAGTATGTCGTTCTTATAATAAGAAATAATCAAGTGTATTCGCTTTAGTTGAAACACCCTATCGCAGGGAACTCGGGGCACAAGGTACCCTAGACAGGGTGCCAATCCATCACAGGGCACGATCGCACACACATTCACACACTACGGACAATTTGGAAACGCCAATCAACCTACATTTACAAGCAACCTAAATGTCTTTGGATTGGGGCACAGGGAGAACACGCAAGCTCAGCACACACAGGGTGGAGGCAAGATTCGAACCCTCAACCCCGGAGCCACTGTGCCCCCTGTGATAACAATGTTTTTTTATAACGGTTAATAAATATTAATGTCGCTTTGGGAATATGTGCAGGCATTGTTTGGGTTATAACTTGTCAAGAAATTATGCATAGAACATAATTAGAGCTTTATGAGGCATTATTAGAGTTAAAATGCCTCCAACTTAAAGGGAGACTACACCCAAAAATGACATTATTTACTCGCCTTCATCATCAACTGTATGACTGACTTTCATCTGTGGAACATAAAAGAAGATATTTAGAGAACTGCCTCAGTGTTTATTTGTTTTTTTTTGTACATACAATGGAAGTCAATGGGCACCAAAACGGTTTGGTTACCAACATTCTTCAAAATATCTTCTTTTGTGTTCCACAGAAGAAAGAAATGCATGCAGGTTTGGAACGACACGAGGGGGACTAAACGAAGACGGAATTTTCATTTGTGGATGAACCGGCCCTTTAAGAACAGCAATAATTTAGCAATGTGGATCTTCGTAGAAAGTGTTACCGCTGCGTTTTTGATACAGATTACCAGACTTGTGCAGTCGGAAGACATTCTAGTTAGCTGGAGTTTAGGTTAGTGGTCTAGTTTGGCCTTTAGTTATATATTTTTGTTTTTGGGGAGGTTTTTTTTTGGTCAGTAGTTTTAATATAAGTCCTTTATTCTCAGATCAGTCAATAGATATCTCGCTGTGTTTTGGGTAAAAGGTGCAAAACGCGTCTCAGTAGGTCTGGTACACGTCATGGATAGGCACTTGGAAGGTGGCAGTGGGGAAGGTTTGGGGCATGTAGCCAGCATAACCTCCGTATGCAGCAGCTGCCACTGCTGCGTTCTTCTGCAGCGCTGCCAGTGTGGCCGTGTTGGCATGAGCAGCCATGGGCATGTAGCTCGCACCGTACAGACCGGCAGCAGCAGGGATCCGCGGGACATTATGAGCCACGGCGTATACAGGAGTGATGGGACGACCCTGAGAGAAAGAGCAGGAAAGCGTGTAAAAATATATATGTACACACATCTGTATTTCACATTTCCCATTTAAACTCATTTCACCGACGTTCATGACTGAATTACTTAATAAACTTTTACTTGCTGCCAAATTAATAAGAAGAATGGAAACCTCTGTTATAAGAAAAATAATACAACTTTGCTTTGTATTGAGCTGCATTGCACCACCCTGATCACTGATCAGTTTTAACACCCCTAATGTTGTTATTAAAGTGTATAGCAGGCAAGGTGCCCTACTTACAACAGGCTTAATGTTAGAGTACAGCCATCAAAGATTTAAAAAGGAGTCTCTATATTCTTTATTCCAATGATTATCTATACAATATAACATAATTGTAAAAAAAAAACTACAAAGAAAGAACTACAATAACAAAACTACTCTACAATGTTAATTTGTATTATTTCATAGAAACAATGCATTTTGCATAAATTCATTTAAATTTGAGCAGAAATATATCCTCCAGGCTGCAGTTAACATCTTAGAACTAGTTAAGACTTCTGCACAACACATATTAACCACATATTTGAGAAGTTTAGCATGGAAGAATTCGCAATGTCACGAGTACGTATGGAAAGACGGGAAATACTTTCACATGCCGTGAAATGAACCTGATGACGGGCGTGTCTGCAAGTTAAAGGAATGATATTGACATGACAGCTATGGAGCTGTCATGCCATAATTAAGTATCTTGTGACTTCTTATCTTGTGATTATTATGGTGTGGCAACAAGAACATCAAAGTTGTGGAGTTGTAGTCAACAACTGTGTAACTTGAGCCTGTGGCTCGACGTCTTACAGAACGGCATACCTCCAATTAATTCTTAATGGTGGCCACAACGTATTAAAAAATAACCACCAAATTGTCACCTCAGTCGCTCCGTAGACACGACCTACAGTAAAAATCACCATTTCGTTTTGGACTTGTTCTAGACCATCCATTTGAACACTTACTGAATATCTCTGTGTCGGTTTAGTGTGTTCAGTGTTGTACCTGAAATGGTGGAGGTGTTGAGACGGCAGGAATGACGGCAGCAGTCGATGGAGCAGCAGAATGATCGTGCTGGAGTGCGAGGGGATTGATCAAATGCTCCACTGGGTGAATTTTTCCTTCCTCCACCAGTTTAGTAGCAGCGGGTGCAGCAGAGAACATAGTGGGGTACTGTGCACCGAGACCTGGCAGAGTCACTGCACCCATACCCCCATACATCCACACACCCACACACACAAAAACACAAGACACAATTTTATAAACAGAAATATATATAGACCCCTTAAATAACATCACTACAATATCAGCGGTGGACGAAGCATTTTTAATTTTTTTATTTACTACAACCAGAAAAGTTTCACCAATCGTCTAAAGTGTTAACTAACTCATGGCAGAAATGTTTTCACTAGGCGGATTAATGAATTAGTGTACACAGATGACACATGATCTTTTCAGAATATGCAGGTACATATTAAAACAGTCCAATTGAACAATATTTAAAGACAATATGTTTAGAAGAATGGGCCAGAATCACACCTGAATACTGTGTCCGATTAACGTCTTCGTACAGGAAGCGTCTTGAAGCTGTCGTTACAAACAAAGGCTCCTCCACTAAGTATTAAATACATTTCAGTTAGCGGGTTCAATGCTTTTTTTCCCCGTGTCATTCATTTATTTATGGACTTTACTGTTGTGAATTCTTTATATTTCCATATTTATTGAGTTAATACTGATGTCTGGTGAACATTTCATGTGAATAGCCTCATTGGAAATTGGATTCCCTGAAAAAAATGTTGATGCGTTTAATACTTATTTCACCCACTGTGTGGCAACACTGACAAATCCAATCACAATAGATAAAAAGATCTTAATTCTTACTCTACACAGTCACTACGACATCAAGAGAACATACGGAGAACAACCTCGAACAATAACGCGTCAAATCTCGGAAATAGCTGAAACTTTCTTTGTTGAGGGTGCAGACATGATGTGCTCGGTATGAACAAGGATAACGATCATAAACTCGTCGTTTACCCTTAAACGTCACTAATTAAGGCACGTAGCTAGCTTAACTAGCTTGTGATATGTAAATATAGCTACCATATTAGCTATTGGAGCAATGGAGATTTTACTCGGTAAGTCAGTTGGCCAATAAGTTAACACTATAATCCACAAGAGGGCGTGTGAGTAATTGTATCATGTATATAGGTGTTCTTACGCATGACGCAAAACCCACTAAAAACCAACGACCTGTTAGAAAAATCAAACAAAACCGATGTTCGATTAATTGTTTGATTTATTTTTAAACAATATTCGCAATAAACTATTCTTCTGCTGTGTAATATAGTCTATTAACAGCAAGCGTTACCAAGGTGTGCGTATATCACATATTTTACAGCGTGGTTCAGATTGGAGAACTTAAACGATCCGTTTCATAATTATGATTTGTCCACCCCTGTTTATTGTCACATTATAGTACATTATAAGTGTGCAAAACATGATGTAAAGGTTATGCAGGTAACGGAATGCTATTGTTGCAGGCCGATGATAATAATAACGAAACCCGCTAAAATACAAAGAAGCACAAAAGCAGTGAAGCGAAAAGAAGGGGGGAGAGAGAGAGAGAGAGAGAGAGAGAGAGAGAGAGGGGGAGAATCAGGGACAAAGAGAAAAGAGCAAGAAAATGAAAGGAAAATGGTTCAGACCTACGTAACCTGTTCTCAGTTATGGCAAGTGACTTGGCTTAAGATTAACACACACAGACACACACACACACGAACACGCGGTTCCCTATTGTTTCAACAAACAAAAAGTCTTTTCATTCCTGGGGTTAATTTCGATTTAGGATTAGCAGGTTTAACCGACGTCACAGAAGGCGTTAGAAAAGCTTGGAGGGATCAAAATTCTCAACAACAAAAAAGATGGTTGATTTCACAAGAGTAAAAAAAAATATAAAGTGATTAGCGTCAAATACTGTGGAGAACAGATTGAGCAAGATGGAAAATTAATTGCGAGATCAGAAGAATCTGAAATGTGTAGGCAGCAATATTATTATTGTTTCTCTACTCCACTCCATTCCACTAGGGGCAGCAGAGCCAGACAGATTTCTCTCCGTATATATCTCACGTTTGTATTTATTTTTGATTTGTTTTGGGTTTATTGATGTTTTGGTTTTCAGATGATCAATTGCCAAAAGCATATCAAATTTGTCTGATGTTGGGAATTTCACTGCTAATCTAAATGTCTGCCCCTGCGCTTTGGAATTGAGTGAGCTGAGAAGAGGAGCGGGTTGAACTGAGTATGTGTGTGTGCTTTAAAGTGTCACACTGACTTGTGCCAGGCTTAATGCCCACTGGATTTACGGCTGCCAGCTCCAGACTGGACATGAGCTCATATGGTTTTTCCGGCAACTTGGTCTTTCCTTCATGGTAGCGGCTGTAAATGCCTCGACCAGCGGAATAGCCACCGAGGTACGAGCCACGGGGCCCTGGGCCTCTGTTAGTGGCTCCAGCACGGCCACGGCCTCGTACAGTACCTGCTTGAAATAGAAAGGACAGGGGACGTTCTTCAGACACTCACACATAGAGGGCGCTGTTTGGTTTTGACAGTATACATAAGAGAGCGACTATCTATCTATCTATCTATCTATCTATCTATATACATATATTTATATATATATATATATATATATATATATATATATATATATATATATATATATATATACATACATACATACATGTATTTATATTCTACAAAACTCCTCTTTTATTTTCTATTTTGTACCTCGTTTTTTTTGTTGGCTTATGATTAGTATTTTTGTACAATTCTGCGTCACAGTAAGTGGGAGGGTACTGCATCCTCAGGATTAAAGCATTTACTGAAGAGGAATGATGAAAAGCAAATAGCAGGTGTAGCTGAATATGTTGTTAAAATGTTACATGATATGGGATAGATTTGATTTTCATTCTCATGGAGAATGGCCGGTATGACGTCAAAGATTGAGGAAATGCACTTCGGTGTGAAATCAATCTCTCTGCTCAACCCAACAAACAAAAGATCTCACAGAAGAAAAACAAACAAACAAACAAACAAACAAAAAACCCCAACAATAACATGGAGGTCAATAATTTGTGATTAGTATCCAGAAATGCTTTAAGAGTACAGATTTCCCCCCAGAGGACCAGATTCATTGTCATACTGTCTCAGGATCATTGCTGTTCCTTAGCTCCAGTGTAACAAAGCACGTATAAAACCAACTCAGCCTCAAGATTTTCTTTAAAAGGAATACTGTTACGCCACTTTGAAATAATGATGAATAGTCAAATAACTAGATTTACCATTAGAACTAACGTACAGCCGTCATGCACATCACAAATCGGTTAGAAACATGACGTATTTAAGAGGAAAGGTCATTTTGGTAACTTGATAGAAGTGTTCATGTGATTTCCTGTAAATATAGGCTGGATGAGTATTGCTGGAGACAAACTGCCAGACACAGGAAGCTCAGTAACAGCATAAACCTTTGAAAGCTTATGATACTTGAGTCATTAAGATAGGCCAGAGTCACTTAAGTTACCCTGTAATTGTTGTAAAATGGTACGGCATTAAAAATAATTACAACTCCAAAATGTTCATGATCAACCTGATGGGATCAGTTTTCCACACTCTAAAAAAGAAATAAGAATAATCAAACACCTCTAACCTTTGATGAAGTAGTCACGGTTGGGTCCAATGAGAGTGCTGTAAGGATAGCCATAGTAGGCGAGGGTGTAGGGATCGCACTGATACACCAAATTCTGCTGAGTACTGTCACTAGTGGTCACGGTTCCCTTGGATGCTTTCTGGTAACGAGTGTACTGCTCCTTGTCTACAGGCTTGGCCAACGTCACCTCGATGCACGACCCCTCGATTTCTGTACCGTTCAGGTTGTCCATAGCAACCACCGCATCGTCCCGGCTGGTAAAGTGCACGAAGGCGTAGTCACGGATCTTCTTCACTCGTTCGACGCAGCCTGGGTTGAACTGGCTGAAGATCTTGCGGAGGACCTCCTCGCTGGTCTCAATCATCAAGTTGCGCACGTACAGGATCTTCACCGTTTCCATGATGTCCTCGTCGACGTCGATTTCTGGTTCGGCCCAGTCGACAGCAATTTGGTGACCCCAGAGCTGTGCGTACAAAATAGACATATAAATAAGGTTAAAGTTATAGAAAAAACACTCTGGTAGTTTGAAAAAGGCAAACTTTGGGTCTGTCTTTGGGCGTATTCCATCCCCAGAGACACCAGACACACCAGACCTGTTTGACTGCCATAATTTAAAACCTTAATCTCTAGAGTCTATTGTTTAAAAAAAAAAAAAAAAAAAAAAAAAGGTTTCACTGACTGGAGAGACGGATATTATCAGAGATCTTTCAAAAGCAGTTTTGCACACGTGGTGTCTTACCTGAATACGCCCCGGCATGAGTTTCCTCCTGGCCATGGCAGCTGCACGATGGGACTCATACTCTACAAAGGCAAAGCCACGATTCTTCATTTTGTCTGCAGCACTCGCGTACACAATCACATCCAGAACCCCTTCTGTCACTTTGGAGACTTCCTCCAAAATCTCTTCTCGCTTCTTGGTCTTGGGAATTCCACCAATAAACAGGCGGCAGTTGTCTACACTCGAGCAGACCCCCAGCAATCGTCCAGGACGCACTTCGTAGTTGTTTAGCTCTCTGACAGCGCGTTTCGCCTCGTGTTTCTGTGTGTACATGACGAAGGCGTAGCCACGGTTCTTGCCATCAAAGTCCATCATCAGGCGCATCTCATAGATCCTGCCCACTGACTCAAACACCGGCACCAACTCGTCTTCGTAAACATCACGCGGGATCTTGCCCACGAAGATCTCACAGCCACGTGGGGGGGAGGTGCCTTGCCAGCCAGGGGGCGGGCCGTATTTGCGTTGTCCGTTCTCTTGAACCATCTTGTAACCCGTGCGCTCCATGAGAGCCAACAGGGCCGCTTCATTAGGGGCTCCAGCAACGCCATCTTGAATGGATCCATGGAGTATCGGATGGTTATTGGCAGGGTTAGATTTGGAGGAGGGGCTACAGTTACTCATGGTGACGGCAGAGGCGGAGTCTTCTGCTGTCATTCTGACACAAGCTTCCAATCAGTGCTGGAGTCTGATGAAAGAGGAGCATTTGGTTAGTATCTTACAGTTACTGTTAGCACCCTAATTGATTATTTTCCTATAACACCACCAAGAAAGACACATCGAATCTTTCATTCCTTTATCGTTATGGTTAACGTCATGGAAGATGATAAGACGAACATTCAAGTAAATACCAACAGTTTAAAATGCTTCAGATGAAACAGCGTTATAATGATCTGCAAATTTTGCGATGATATCGGTTTTATGTTTTACAGAACGAAAGCTCGGTATTAAACTTAAGATGTCACTTCGATGGAGGGGGAGGGGAGGGGTTGGCACGGTGGCTTAGCGGTTAGCACGCTTGCCACCTCCGGGGTTGCTGTGCTTTAGGGGTTTCTTCCGGGCACTCCGGTTTCCTCCCACAGTCCAAAGACATGCATTGTAGGCTAACTTGCATCTCTAAATTGTCCATAGTGTGTGAATATATGTGTGATTGTGCCCTGCTATAGGCTGGCACCCCGTCCAGTGTGTCCCTTGCCACAAGTACACTGTGATAGGCTCCAGGCTCCCCACGACCCTGTGTAGGATAAGCGGTACGGAAAATGGATAGATGGATGGATGTCACGATGATGTTTGGTAACAATTGAATGTAGTTTATAGGTAACGCTCAGGAGGATGTGTAGTATGTTGAAACAAATTCAAATGCGCTAGCTAGCTATCTAGGAAAACTATGGTTGACTATGGTAACTGTATTTACTACTGATAATGGAGGTGGTGTTTCCCTCTGCACGGCTCACTTCCAGTTATTCCCAGACTCGTTTGTTCTTCCTTGAATAATTTTCTTGATTACTACTTTAACTCAAGAGAATTATTACCACACCACAGTAGCAGTACTCATTTCTTCACTGCCTGCCGATTCTATACTCATATACGTCAACAGCTCGGTGATTCACAGAAATAATGAAATGAAACTCCTTCTCTTGGCCTCTTACCACTTACACACATTCACAAAACAAAAATCTTAAATCCCATTCTCAAATTAAAGCCGTCTAATAACACCAGCTAAACCGCGTGGACCTACATTCTTCAGAACGGAGAAAAAAAAAATCCCCCAAATACCCAAATCCCCTGGTCTGGATTTCTCCTGACACAGCAGCAGAAAATCGGGATGGGGGGATGTACAAAGGTCAAGGTTAACTTTCTAAATTACAACTATCGGTGCAATGAATTCGCACTGTTCAGCAGGTTAGTATTAACTGTAGGTTTAGTATTTGTTTGAAGTGTTTGCTGAGATTTATCAGTGAGTTGGACGCTGACGTTTCTGAGGAGGTTTGGTTGCTTAGTAATTGTGCCATGGTTATAAAACGCAGTGGTCTGACCCACACATATCTCAACATGGAATAAACGTAGACGCACAATGAAATACTGCGCACACACACACACTTCTCCATAGTCATGTCAGCACCATAAACTATAAAAAGCAATAGTGTAAAGGTCAGCAATAAGTAATCTTTCCAGGTTTACAAGATTTCAACTACTCATATGTCTCTCTCTCTCTCTCTCACACACACACACACACACACACAAACAATTAGTACCTGCAAGTTTCATCGTCTGCTCCGAGAGGTGCACTGTAAAAAAGCATGTGACTGAGCGTGATGACTGAATAACAGATAAGTCAGCAGAACTAACCCAAAGCTCATACACACACTTCCTCATCCACATTCACACACACACACACACACACACACAGAGATACAAAAAGGCAGTATCTTGGCTCCAGGCCAAGCAGAAACAGGAAGAGTAAGGGACCGGCCAATCACGAGGTAACTGATGGATAGACAAGTCATAGTCCCCTGTTCCTGCGCGTCTGAAGACGTTGCTCAAAATGTCACCACTCCCTGAATTCAGGGGGGGTCAATAGTTTTTGTGCAGAAAATTAACTCACAAATGAGGGATTAGTGATAAAAAAAATAAAAATAATAAATCTCAGTCTGTGTGTGTGTGTGTATGTGTGTGTGTGTCCCGGTGAGGGGCAAAAATCAAGAGTGAATTACAACTCGGCAGAAATGAGGAGTTCGGAGCAAATAAGAGGTTGTGTGCTGGAAGGATGTGAAGGATTCATGTGTGTGTGTGAGTGTGTGTGTGTGAGTGTGTGAGTGTGTGTGAGACATATATGTCTGTATTTTCTGGAAGTGAAACTGTTAAGGTCCCAGTTCCGTTAAGACATGGCAGGAGCAGCTGGAAGTGAAAAGAGAAAGAGAGAGAGAGAGAGAGAGAGAGAGAGAGAGAGAGAGAAAGGAGTTTTAATTATATTCCAGCCTCCATTTCTCACTGAATCTCAGGCAAAATTTGACCTTTGTGTCTGCGTGTGTGTGTGTGTGTGTGTGTGTGAGAGTGAGAGAGAGAGAGAGAGAAGAGAGAGAGAGAGAGAGAGAGAGAGAGAGAGAGAGAAACCTGAGGTGGCAGCAGGTGGATGATTAACTTACACAAATTACTGCCTACTTGAACTACTGCACATGAACACACACACACACACACACACACACACACAAATGCACACTCACAAACGCACGCGCACACACACACACACACACACACACACACACACACACACACACACACACGTATTTGTCATACTACACTTGTGAGGACCTTCAACTGATATAATTATGAATGTAACTAATTGATGTAATCTACACTTCTAAACCTAACTCTAAACTCAGGACCTCAGTAAGCAAAACAAATATTTTGGCACTTTAAAAAAATGAAACTTTTTAAATAAAAGCTGTAAAAAAGAAAAAAAAGAAAGAAAAGAATTTGCCTTATGGGGACCAACCAAATGTCCCCACAAGGTCAAAACTGAAAATTTATAACAAGAACTAACTTGTCTTTCAGACGTTCAACATAAAAAAAAAGCAGTTTGTCTGATAGGGACTAACCGAATGTCCCCACAGGGACAGGAATATCTGACAGCTTTGACCTTGTGGGAACATTTAGTCCCTACCAAGATATAAAAGGCATACACACAAAGACAGTGAAAAAGTTTTACATTATATCGCGTAGTACTCGTTATTGATTTACTGCTATGCCTTTAAAGAGTAATCAACTTTACGACGAGTGATACACACTGCTGCGTGTGATGAGCTCATGAGTTTATTAGCACTGACTGAGACATGGACCTGATCTTTGACTTCCTGCAGATGAAAAATATGATAACTACTCCTTGTAAAGTTCAGCTCGGTCTAGATCGGTTGAGGATGGTCTGATTGAGGAGCAAACTGAATACTTGTAAAAATAATAATAATAATTAAAAAAAAAAATCTAGGACAATGCATGAGAAAAACAATTGTACCATAATTCAGTGACTCGTCGTAGTTTTCTACACACGGTTTATCCCATCACATGAATTTGTAAAAAGTGATTTTGCAGAAAAGCAGCTCGTTAGGCCAGATGCTAGCTCCAGCGTTAGAGAAACTGGACAGTGTGTGTTCTCTGTGCCAGATTCGGTAGTGAACCAATCAGAAATGGTTAAGCAGTAAAAATTCGCTGTCGTCACATCTCAGTCACGTTAGTTAGTCGCTTCTTCAGGCTTTCGTAAGCGAGGAGTTTTCTGTAGCCGGACCTTCGCGGATGTGAACTGGCCTATTCGATAGGTTTTCACAAAAAGAAAAAGAGAAACCAAAGTGCAGAGCAATACTGACCTCCAGCTCAGCACCACTGATAGGAAGTGAACAGAAGCAAACACACCGTCAGACACTGCAGTCGCTAATGCTGAGACACTCAGGGTCACGCTAATCACAACAACACTCTCATATCACTTAGTATTCACACTAATTCCAATAACACTGTCATGTACATATGCCCTCTACTAATATTGGCATCCTTGGTAAATATGAGCAAAGAAAGCTGTGAAAAATGATTTATCTTTATTGTTTAACCTTTTGATCTTCGACTGGAAATGCTATGAATCAACGTGAATGGGACGTGTGTCGTCTCAGCGCACTGTAAAGAGGACGGTTCGAGTGGCCAAAAAATCTCCAAGCTGGAGAATTGCAGAAGTTAGTTGCGTCTTGGGGTCAGAAAGTCTCCAAAACTACAATCCGAAGTCACCTACATCACCACAAGTTATTTGGAAGGGTATCATGAAAAAAAGCCTCTACTCTCATCCAAAAACAAACTCGAGCGTCTACAGTGTGCAAGACACTACTGGAACTTCAAATGGGATCGGGTTCTATGGTCAGATGAAACCAAATTAGTGCTTTTTGGTAATAAACACCAGAAGTGGTTTTGGTGCATACAGAGAGGTAGCCATATGGAAAAGTACCTCATGTCCACGGTTAAATATGGTGGTGGCTTTAATGTTTGGGACTGTTTTTCTGTCAGACGACCTGGACATTTTGTTAGGATACATGGCATCATGGACTCTATCAAATATCAACAGATATTAAATGAAAACCTGACTGCCTCTACCAGAAAGCTTCAAATGGGCCGTGGTTCAATCTTCCATTAGAACAATGATCCAAAACGTACATCAAAGTCAACACAAAAATGGTTTACTGTCAACAAAATCAAGGTCCTGCCCTGGCTATTCCATTCCCCTGACCTGAAACCCATAGAAAACCTGTGGGGTGAACTGAAGAGGAGAGTCCACCTGGAGAGATTCTGTATGGAGGGACGGTCTCAGATCCCTTGTCATGTATTCTCCAACCTCATCAGGCGTTATAGGAGAAGACTCTGAGCTGTTATCTTAGCAAAAGGAGGTTGCACAATGTATTGCCTAAAAGGGTTCCAATAATTGTTGCACACCTCTATTTAACAAATGATTTTTTTGTTATAAACCTGTGTTTTTTTGATATCCTTGTTTGATATCCATGAGAGCAGAGTATTTCTGCTAAATATTTTAACAGACAATCAAAAGTTTAAACAATAAAGACAATTTTTCACAGCCTTCTTTGGTCATATTTACCAAGGGTGCCAATATTAATGGAGGACATTGTAACGTATTTTTCACACTAATCACGATAATAGTGTTATATCACTTATTACTTAACCTTATTCTCACTATTGAATTACTGACATATTAAACACACACACACACACACACACCTGCTCTGCAGATTAGAAAATTAATCAGAGTGTGTGTGCGTGTGGGGTGTGTTTGGTGTGTGTGCATATGTGCATTTGGTGTGTGCGTGCGTGTGGTGTGTGCGCGCGTATGTGCATTTGGTGTGCGTGTGGTGTGTGTGTGTGGTGTATGCGTATGTGTGTTTGATGTATGTGCGTGTGTGTGTGTAAGCAATGTGTGTGGGTGAAGAACTTTTTCCATTCATTACTAACATGTCAAATGTGTTTTTCTCTCACAGGTGTGTGTGTGTGTGTGTGTGTGTGAGTGAGTGAATGTGAATATAATGCCCTTGTCATACTCCTGAACAAACAGCACAGTGTATAGAGTAACTAAGAGGGCACAAGAAAGAAAAGAAAGGACTTAAAAGCACACACACACACACACACACACACACACCAGTGCACACGGTAAAGAGTGTGAGTGTGTGTGTGTGTGTGTGGGGGGTCATGGGGATTGGCGGCCTTTCAGGATCAAAAGGCGCCAGAGAGAAAGAGAGACAGACTGATAAATAGAGAGACAATGAGAGAGAGAGAGAGAGAGAGAGAGAGAGAGACAGAAAGAGAGAGAGAGACAGACAGACAGACAGACAGAAAGAGAGAAAGAGAGACAGACAGACAAGTAGAGAGACAGACAGACAGAAAGAGAGAGAGAGAGACAGACAGAAAGAGAGAGAGAGAGAGACAGAGACATATTGTTCAGGTTTTTGATAAACATGGTGTACAGACCACAACAAGTGACCTTTGATTTCAAAGGTCAAAGGTCAAGACACTTGTGATCTATAATCTTTGTAGCAACACACACACACACACACACACCTGTACTACACACTTCATTATTCTCCATTCAGTACTCGCTCTGTAACAGGGATATAAAGATTAAACCTCGTAGTCAACTTTGACCTCATGAACGATTGCGTTAACATTCAAACCCAGTTATCTCTCTACTTATTAAGAGTCTCTGTCTTTTACAGCGGCTGATAACACTAATCTACATATCCATGTACCATCATTTCGTGCGAGATATCTAGGAAATGAGTTAGATGGCGCACAAGACTCCACACATTCGTGTAGAAGGCTGCCATTTTGATCAGCTGTTGCGCAATGAAGAAAAACCACGGTTTGTGTAACTCTTATATTACTGCGTCACTGTGAGGTATGGTTTAAAGACGTGAGACTCGTTATGAACCAGTTCGACTCCCAGAGGCGTGGCCACACACGTAGCACAGAGTGGCATCTGCCTCCTTTCAAATAAGCCTTGCCACCTCAAACTGCGCTATCTATTACTGCGGGACTACTCGGAGCTGTAGAGCAATAATGAAAAGGATACAGTGATGTCATTATGTGGCCATTTGTTCTTCAACAAAGAGCTTCCACTTTTTATCATGCGAATGCCCTCAAAGCCTGGGATTCAAATATTAGTTATTTATTCCTAGCTGCCTGGTGGACAATAACCAGAAAAAAGAAACAAAACCCTGACAAAACTACTGACTGATGAAATGTTTAAACTGAATATTTAGTTTGTTACAACAAGCTCACGCGATGTTGTAGCTATAGTGTAGCGCGAGCGTCTTGTTCCCGAGACAGACTGGCCAAGGTGTGAGATTGTTAGCGTACATGGATGATCCTTTCGAAATTGTGATGTATGTGAAAATTACGGAAACCCGTTTCCGCTACAGAGAAAACAAAAAAATTTAAAAGGCAATTGCGACTTTATTTCTCACAATTACGAGTTTAAATCTCACAATTTTAAGTTTAAATCTCGTTATTTTGACATTATTTCTCACAATTTTAGCTATAAATCTCGCGAATCCAAACTTTTTTTTTGTCACAATTGCAAGTTTAAAATCATACAATTCTGATTTTATTTCTTGCAATTACAAGTTTACATCTCGCAATTAAGACTTTATTTCACGCAATTCTGAGTTTACATCTCGCAATTTTGACGTTATTACTCACAATTTCAGGTTCACATTACACAATTTTGACTTAATTTCTCACAATTACGAGTTTACATCTCACAATTCTGACTTTATTTCACATAATTTATACGTCAACTTGACATTTAGTGAATTGACAAAGAAAGCACCGACAAAACATCAATCATTCTCTATAAATAGGCTTTATACAGTAAGAACAACACTCATCAGCTAGTGAAGACGAGGAAATCCAGACACTAGTATGCGCTTGTTACCTGAAGCTAGTCACATTTCAGATACTGCGTCAACTGGACATCTAAATTGCGAGAAAAATAGTCAGTTCTGCGAGATTTAAACTCGCAATTCTAGGTAAGAAAAGTGAGAATTGTGAGAAATAAAATCGCAATTAACATGAAAAAAAAAATTTCTTCATGGCTGAAACGGGCTTCTATAGAAAATACTGACCAACCAGGGCAAAATAATGTCAAAAGTAAAGATGGGCAGAGATTCACCAATCTGTGAAATCTACAATTTGTGGAACAATTTCTGAATAATGTTCCTCAACGTAAAATTGTGAAGACAATAAATATCATCTACAGTACATAATATCAACAAAAGATTCAGAGAATCTGTGCGCAAGGGACAAGGGTGAAAATCAATACTGCATGCCCGTGTTCTTCGAGCCCTCAGGTGGCACTGCATTAAAAACAGGCCTGATTCTGAAATGGAGATCACTGCATGGGCTCAGAAACACCTCCAGAACTCATTATCTGTGAACACAGTTCGCTGTGCCATCCACAAACGCTGGTTAAAGCTCTATCATTCAAAGAAGAAGCCATATGTGAACATGATCCAGAAACGCCGCCATCTTCTCTGGGACAAAGCTCATTTAAAATGGACGGAGGCAAAGTGGAAAACTGTTCTGTGGTCAGACGAATTGAAATTTCAAATTCTTTTTGGAAACCATGGACGCCGCGTCCTCTAAACTAAAGAGGATTAAAGAGAAGAGGGACCATCTTATCAGCACTCAGTTCAAATGTCTGCGTCTCTGATGGTATGGGGGTGCATTAGTGCCTATGGGCAGCTTGCACATCTGGAAAGGCATCGTCAATGCTGAAAGGTACATACAGGTTTTAGAGCAACACATGCTTCCATCCAGATTCCATCCCATCTTTACATCTGAAAGACTCTGCCTCTTTAAGATACTCTTTTTTTATACCCAATCATGTTACAAACTTGTTGCCAATGAACCTAATTAGTTGCAAAATGTTCCTCCAGCTGTTCCTTTTTACTAACACTTACTTTTCCGGCCTTTTTGTTGCCCCCGTCGCAACCTTTTTGAGACATGCAGCGGCCATCAAATTCCAAATTTTTTTCTTCTTCCTTAAAACTGGTACATTTCCTCAGTTTAACCATTCGATATGTTTTCTATGTTCTATTATGAATAACACATGGCTTGATACGATTTGCAAGTCACTGCATTCTGTCTTTATTTACATTTACCAGAGCGTCCCAACTTTTTTGGAATGGGGTTTGCACTTTGAGTGGTACAAAGTGAAATTCGAAAGCCTTTCATTTGGAATCCAGCTCTTCAACCTACTTCAGCTCAAAAGCTAAAAACTAAAGGTTAACAGTATCAAAAGAAACAACAGGCAATTTTTAAGCTTTGCCCCTCAGTCACACATTATCTCCATTGTAGATTAACTATGACTTTAGCTAAAGAGTCAACAAAACTTACGAAACGTTCTTTACGCAACAACTGAAATAGTGACTCAGCAAAAAGCATGCTGAGAGAACTGTACATTGTGTATGTGTGTATTATGTCTTTAATTTACAGTATCTGTGGTGGCCTGCGTGGTACACTTTCTACAGTCCAAAACATTTTTGTTTCATTTAAAATTGGAAATAAACTCAAGGTTTTAGAATTTTGAAATATTTCAAACAAAGAAACTCAACATTCAATATTTGTATATCTAATATTCAAAATCTGACACTATTTCTAGGTCTAAAAGAAAATTTTGTGATGTCTAATCTCTTCCGATCTGATCTAAAACCCATGTCCATGTCAGCTCAAGTGCACACCGTCGTTAAAGGGAAAACAAAAAACAAAAAACAGGACGTACCAAATGCAACGAAACTCTGAATTCTCCTTTTTTTTTTTTTTTTTTTTTTAAAAGAGATTTTACTTTTCACTCAAGCTGTTGTCAATAATATAATTTGTATTAAATTTGAAAAGAAAAATGCAATAAGTTCTGAGAAATGTTGGACCCCACTGTCTAGTTGAAAGCAAAAGCAAGCAAAGTTCTAGCATTTTTAAAGTGTGGATAAGTGGAAAAAACTGCAGCCCATTTTGATTTCAAACGCTATCACACACAGCTATCCTACATCTCGATCTTTCCTTCGGTGTGTACCGAACCATCATACTTCGTGAACAACGTTTAACACAGGTTCAAAAGTAAACGAGAAACCCACGCCCTTTTTGGTGAAATAGATTAAGCGATGGCTACGGGAACATATGGTTTCCCAAGGATTGATAAATCTTCAGTTAGTGTGTTTAACATTAAAAAAAATAAAATTCTTCTACACATTGCTATCAACATTCGAATAAATCATAACCAGTGGCAGTAGCAGACGTAAAAAACACAGCAATAGAAACCCGTGCTTGAGCAACTGAACAAGGCGAATCAGGAAGCAGGAAATAAGAAAATACAGCCTGATTAAGACCGAGTGAAAGTGCACGCGCGCACACCTGTCTCCACAGCACATACCTGCCACACACACACACACATTCCTCAGGCCTGGTCAACCTGAAAGGAACAACCTGATTGGCTGGGGGGGATTAAAATCATACTTCACCTGTATGAAACTGAAAGTGACGCACCTTTTTGGAAAACCGAATTCCAATTGTTTCTTAAGTAACAAAACTAAAGAATATTTCTGAAGTGTCTTGAACTCGAACAAAACTACCAGTACTCGCTCCTCCTGACCTCGCATCAACCCCCTATAAAATCTTGCGTGTGCAGTAGATTCCAAAGGTCTAACCTCTACCAAGGTCTGCTTTTGATTAAAGGAATAAAACAAACAGTGGGGAACATTATTATAGGAAAATATTCAACAACAGGGTGGTGTGATGTGGCGCAACACAAAGAAGAGTTACTCTTATCAGTCTGAAGTTGATTATTTTCTATGAACTGTACAGTAGATCCCAAAATGGTTTGTTCCTCTATTTGCCAACGATTACATAAAAAAAAAAATTAAAGAATGGATCGTCATAATTTTATTAATTAATGCTATTTCCTGTTAGCGCTTTCATTCCAGAAACCTTTACAAGCCTATCTTTTTGTTGTTGTTGACAGAAAGCAAGACTGTTACAAAGCACTGAAACTGGAGACTCCGTTGATAAATTCGCAGATGCAAATCTGAGACTTCAATAGAATTCGTATACATATAACTCGGATATTAATCCGAACATCCTGGGTGTCGATCAAGATTTCCGGAGTACATGTGGGAAGTGGTACCTCAGTGGTTAGGATGTTGGACTTCTGATCGGAAAGTCGTGAGTTTATAATATACCAGTAACACCAAGCTGACACTTCTGGGCCCTTGAGCAAGGCCCTTAACCCTCAATTGCTCAGTTGTATCAAGATATGAGATAAATGTAAGTCAATCTGGATAATGGCATATGCTAAAATGCCATAAATATAAATGTAAATATACATATCTTGTTTGTCTTATCAGCCATATTCATGCAATTACTGTATCACTCCGTCAGCATTTCATACATCGAATATTAATGACTTTTATTCTTTCAAACGATGGAATTTTTTGTTTATTGTGGCAGGATTCACTTCCCTTTCTAAAACCGAAGCTTACGTGTTGTTGCTCATGTGTACGGCTACCAGTCCAAATCACGTTGCCTTTAAACGTTGCTTAAACTCACTGGAATCCAGCGATAACACTGTAAGCTCGATAAATTACAACTGAGATCGACCCGAGGTTTTTTGAGGTTTTTGTTGCAAACTTACTTAGAGGACAATATAGAGGACAAATTGCCCAAGCTCAGGGAATCCCTCGTTTGCTCTCAGCACGTATAATATTTCTCTGCTTGGACAACAAAGCTATTCAGTGTTTTATGCAGAACCATTTCTCATTGTGTTCAGGCTGCCAAATGAACAAACATGAGACATACAGTATCTCACAAAAGTGAGTACACCCCTCACATTTTTGTAAATATTTAATTATATCTTTTCATGTGAACACTGAAGAAGTGACACTGTGCTACAATGTAAAGTAGTGAGTGTACAGCTTGTGTAACAGTGTACATTTGCTGTCCCCTCAAAATAACTCAACACACAGCCATTAATGTCTAATCCGCTGGCAACAAAAGTGAGTACACCCCTAAGTGAAAATGTCCAAATTGGGCCCAAAGTGTCAATATTTTGTGTGGACACCATTATTTTCCAGCTCTGCCTTAACCCTCTTGGGCATGGAGTTCACCAGAGCTTCACAGGTTGCCACTGGAGTTCTCTTCCACTCCTCCACGACGACATCACGGAGCTGGTGGATGTTGGAGACATTGTGCTCCTCCACCTTCCGTTTGAGGATGCCCCACAGATGCTCAACAGGGTTTAGGTATGGAGACATGCTTGGTCAATCCATCACCTTCACCCTCAGCTTCTTAGCAAGGCAGTGGTCGTCTTGGAGGTGTGTTTGGGGTCGTTATCATGCTGGAATACTGCATACTGATCATGCTCTGCTTCACTATGTCACAGTACATGTTGGCATTCATGGATCCCTCAATGAACTGTAGCTCCCCAGTGCCGGCAGCACTCATGCAGCCCCAGACCATGACACTCCCACCACCATGCTTGACTGTAATCAAGACACACTTGTC
Organism: Ameiurus melas; assembly: GCA_012411365.1. Taxonomy (NCBI): domain Eukaryota; kingdom Metazoa; phylum Chordata; class Actinopteri; order Siluriformes; family Ictaluridae; genus Ameiurus; species Ameiurus melas. Next base: position 13,003,083 of record CM022778.1, on the reverse strand, counting down.
TTTGTACTCCTCACCTGGTTGCACACACGCTTGACACCATCTGAACCAAATAACTTTATCTTGGTCTCATCAGACCACAGGACATGGTTCCAGTAATCCATGTCCTTAGTCTGCTTGTCTTCAACAAACTGTTTGCGGGCTTTCTTGTGCATCATCTTTAGACGAGGCTTCCTTCTGGTACAACAGCCATGCAGACCAATTTGATGGAGTGTGCAGCGTATGGTCTGAGCACTGACAGGCTGACCCCCCACCCCTTAAACTCTGCAGCAATGCTGGCAGCAGTCATACGTCTATTTCCCAAACACAACCTCTGGATACGACGCTGAGCACGTGCTGAGCAACTTCTTTGGACAACCATGGCGAGGACTGTTCTGAGTGGAACCAGTCCTGCTACACCCTGTATGGTCTTGGCCACCGTGCTGCAGCTCAGTGTCAGGGTCTTCTTCTTATAGCCTAGGCCATCTTTATGTAGAGCAACCATTCTTTTTTCAGATCCTCAGAGAGTTCTTTGCCATGAGGTGTCATGTCGAACTTCCAGTGACCAGTATGAGGGAGTGTGAGAGCGTTGACACCAAATTTAACACACCTGCTCCCCATTCACACCTGAGACTTTGTAACACACACACATGTTTGGTAAACACTTATGGTTATAGTAATGAAAATAATATATATGTATTATTTTCATTACTATAACCATAAGTATTTACCAAACATGTGTGCAACATGTGTGTTTTTAGCGTTATACCACAGCACTGTTGAATTCTCAAATATGATTGGTCAGTGATCGATGAAGGGATTCATTCTCTGTAACAGCAGCTCTTAGCTGTTTATTGTTATCGTTTCTATAGCATGCAAGGACTCGTACGGTGGACGCTCCACATGAACGGATTTTAAAAACACACGATTGTTGATATGGTGACATTAACTTATGGAAGTAAGTTGATATTTATGCACCGTTTTATTGGGAGGAGTTTCCAGTCTCAGTGGTTTGTCGGATGTTAAAAGGAAAGTTTTGCAAGATGCATTTCTTGGGAACAATCGTTCAGAGCAGGTACAACGTAAACAATAACAGGAACGTAGTTGTTTCACGGACGTTTGACAACTTTAAACGTAACGATAAATGGAGAAAAAGTGTTATTTGATTAATGCAAAATGTAATCATTGGCAACCTTCTGTGGTATGAGGACATATATATATATATATATTTTAACCACTACAGGAAAACAATCAACTTGGGGGGTATAACAGGAACACAACAGCATTGTGTAATTGATTGTTTTCCTATAACAGCATCTCACATCTTTATATTGACGTGACTAGCTCAAATACAACTGAAAAAGTAAAACAATGCATGAAATAATACCCTGGTAGTCTCACTGATAACGCACACACACACATACACTGGGCCCACCCTATCAGTAAACATGGGAGGCAAAAGCTGTAGAGTCCAAAGACCAAGATGGCAGAAAACCTATATATATATATATATATATATATATATATATATATACACACACACACACACACACATATATATGTACACACACACACACACACACACACACAGATCCTCAACCTTACAATTAAAGCACAACCATTTTTTGTGTACACTAAGCAAGGTCACAGGAACATTAGTGTAGTTACAAAAGCAGAGCACACACACACTCACACACACACACACACACACACACACACACACACCCCAACAAACTGAAAATGACTGAGGATGTGTCAACTGTATCCTCCTACATAAAACAATTTGACACACACCACTAGAAAAAGAACTTGTGATACTGTACCTGCCTCCTCAGGTGCGCCTGTGTGTCCACTTAATGCTGTGAGTGTGTATGTGTGTGTGTGTGTGTGTGTGTGTTGTGCTGCCACCTCACACACAAACACACTCTCTTGTCCTCTAACTAACTTTCTCACCTCCCTCTCCCTCTCTCTCTTTCTCTCTCTCTCCTAACACACACACACGGACACACTGGTACGGCCGGTGAATCGTTGAAGTGGAGAGTGTGTGTAGGAGGTGAAGTGTTTGCTCAATGCTTGCACGGGGTGGGGCGAAGAAAAGGTGCCCCCTCCTACCTAGCGCACACTCTCCTTCCAGGATTTCGAGAGAGCAAAGTTCATGGGTGTGACAGGAGAGATAAAGCAGGAGAACATGTGAAAGTGAGAATGTGTGTATGTGTACATGTGTGTGTGTGTGAGACAGAGAAATCTAATAGATAGAGATGCTCCACATATACTGTGTGTATATACATACATACATAAATGTATATATACATACATATACACACACACACACACACACACATATATATATATATATATATATATATATATATATATATATATATATATATATATATATATATATATATATATATATATATACACACACACACACACACACACACGGATACACACACAATATAATTAGCCATTATTGAGTTTCTTGATCAATTTTAAAAAAATAAAATAAAATTATATACAGAACACTCACCTGCCACTTTATTAGAAACGTGTACACCTGAACTTTCATGCAATTACGTCAGCCAATCATGTGGCAGTAGCTCAACGCATGAAATCACACGGATACAGGTCTAGAGCTTCAGTAAATATTCAAGTCCAACATCAGAACGGGGGATGGTCATTGTTGGTGCTAGTTTGAGTGTTTCAAACTCCTTGGATTTTCACGTTTAACTCAGAGTCGTATGGAAAACAAAAAACACCCAGCGGATGGAAACGAGAAGTCAGCGGAGAATGGCCAGACTTGTATGAGCTGACAGTAAGGCTATGGTAACCTGAATCACCATTCTTTACAACCGTGGCGAGCAGAAATGCATCTCAGAACACACAACACGTCGAACTTTGAGACAGATGGGCACCAAAAGCAGCGTATTGTCAAAGCAAAGTACGAAATACATGAAAAGAACCATACGTTTAGTGTTTCCTGGCTTGACTGAAAGGGTTACAGACTTCTTGATGAAATGAATTGCTCATCCCTAATGGTTTCAAAGTCAAGCTATAGGATATATTTAGCCCTCACATCCAATATCATGAGCGCATACCATGATAAGAAAAAATATTTTCCCCAGTATTTGCGCGTGTCTACACACAAACACACTTGTTCTAATACGTTATACAATATGGATGTGTGTAATTGCTGATATGGTGAAGTTAACTGTGAGGAGACAGTTAATTAAAATATTATTTTGGAAGGAGTCTCCAGTTCCAGTGCTTTGTAACAGGCGAAGCTGTAACTTCTTGTGGATTAGAACTTCTAATAGATTAAAAATAGCTGTACGTTTGTTTGTTTTGATTAACTTAGAGAGGGAAAAAGTGAGGCTGGTGAGGGAACGTTTATAGCTGCTTTAATATAAGTGTTAAGAGGAATGACTAATCTGATTTGTGGACGTTCTACTACATTAACTGTAGCTAGAAATGGATAAAAATGACAACCCGTTGCTCGATGTAAGTGCTGGCAAATTGCTAAGGTACGAGGGGAATCAAATACTTCGGGACATGGTGTATATCGGAAAACAATCAGCTTCAGGTTGGCAGCAGTGACTCTGTTTCACACACGACCCTGTTGCTGATCATCTTATTATTAAAGGAAGCTGAAATTCTGGCAATAAATGTCGACAGGGTTCAAGATGTAAAAACCAGCACCTAAACAAAATGTGCATCTAATAATTAATTAGGCATAATTAAGGGATAATTAATTCACGAGTAGAAAACAACTACCGAGTTCTAATAATCAGCTTGTGTGTGTTCGGCTAAACAGCCACATGGTTTCTGCCGAGTCACTCATGAGTCATATGATGATGGTCACTCTCGGTTACACATTCAACATTTACCTAAACAGTAACTTATTGCATGTATGTGTGTGTGTGTGTGTTAGAAAAAATATATATAGGGGAACGTAGAGTGCTAGAAGAGAGGACACACTAACAGGAAATTATGGAGGTCAAATTGAGTTCCTGTTCCAGGTCACTGGCTGATCACGTTGACCCCACGTGTCCGGTCAGAACCAAACGAATAAGCACATACACACCAAAGCACTGCTGAGAACGCAACTCTGAAACATCTAGCTCTCAAGCTGAACCTTGAAATGGAGAAAATCCTGTGGGTTAATCTTCAAATTGCTATGGCAACATCATACAACCCCACCATAAGTATTATGGGTAAGCCATAAAACAAGGTCAGCTAGACTAAAGTGTAAACAAGCCTTGATGAGGAGCAAAGTCTTCTTTTAAAAACGGTACAATCATTAGTGTCGCATTTCTACAAAAGTCGTGTACACGCATAATCGAACAAATATATATTACTTAGTGAGGTAGGATTTGAAAACAAAATACTCCAAATAATAAAGAATAAAGTAGTGTTAAGTGCACGATACTTACTGATAGCTGTGTGCACTTCAGGTTTGTAGTATTATTAAATGGCCGTGTTTCTTTTCTTAAAATCAAATCGTTTTATAATTGTCCATGTGAATTTACACGTGTGACCAAAGGAAGAAAATTATTCACTCAAGTAAAAGTTTCAACTTTTACATATAAATTCATATACATAAACACATAAATTCTTAAACTTATTTAACTTTACTTGATTTTAGTTAGTGATGGTAAATTATCCTGCAGTGGACTGGCACCCTGTCCAGGGTGTACCCCGCCTTGTACCCGATACTGGATGCTTCACTTTAGACCTAAATTACATAAAATCTGCATTTTTGAGATTTGACGATTTTGAATCATGCAGCCTTTTTAAAAATGTACTGATGTGGTGTTTATAGAGGAAATGTACTGATGTGGTGTTTATAGAGGAAATGTACTGATGTGGTGTTTATAGTGTAAATGTACTGATGTGGTGTTTATAGTGTAAATGTACTGATGTGGTCTTTATAGTGTAAATGTACTGATGTGGTGTTTATAGTGTAAATGTACTGATGTGGTCTTTATAGTGTAAATGTACTGATGTGGTCTTTATAGAAATGTATGATGTGGTTTTGGTTGATGTGGTCTTTATAGTGTAAATGTACTGATGTGGTCTTTATAGTGTAAAATGTACTGATGTGGTGTTTATAGTGTAAATTATTTGATGTGGTTTTATATGTGTAAATGTACTGATGTGGTGTTTATAGTGTAAATGTACTGATGTGGTGTTTATAGTGTAAATGTACTGATGTGGTGTTTATAGTGTAAATGTACTGATGTGGTGTTTATAGTGTAAATGAACTGATGTAGTGTTTATAGAGGAAATGTACTGATGTGGTCTTTATAGTGTAAATGTACTGATGTGGTGTTTATAGTGTAAATGTACTGATGTGGTGTTTATAGTGTAAATGTACTGATGTGGTGTTTATAGTGTAAATGTACTGATGTGGTCTTTATAGTGTAAATGTACTGATGTGGTGTTTATAGTGTAAATGTACTGATGTGGTCTTTATAGTGTAAATGTACTGATGTGGTGTTTATAGTGTAAATGTACTGATGTGGTCTTTATAGTGTAAATGTACTGATGTGGTGTTTATAGTGTAAATGTACTGATGTGGTGTTTTATAGTGTAAATGTACTGATGTGGTGTTTAAAATTATGTGTTTATAGAGAAATGTACTGATGTGGTCTTTATAGTGTAAATGTACTGATGTGGTCTTTATAGTGTAAATGTACTGATGTGGTCTTTATAGTGTAAATGTACTGATGTGGTCTTTATAGTGTAAATGTACTGATGTTGTGTTTATAGTGTAAATGTACTGATGTGGTGTTATATAGAAAATGTACTGATGTGGTGTTTATAGTGTAAATGTACTGATGTGGTCTTTATAGTGTAAATGTACTGATGGGTCTTTATAGTGTAAATGTACTGATGTGGTCTTTATAAATGTACTGATGTGGTGTTTATAGTGTAAAATGTACTGATGTGGTCTTTATAGTGTAAATGTACTGATGTGGTGTTTATAGAGGAAATGTACTGATGTGGTCTTTATAGTGTAAATGTACTGATGTGGTCTTTATAGTGTAAATGTACTGATGTGGTCTTTATAGTGTAAATGTAACTGATGTGGTGTTTATAGTGTAAATGTACTGATGTGGTTTTATTGTAAATGTAGTGATGTGGTTTTATAGTGTAAATGTACGATGTGGTGTTTATAGTGTAAATGTACTGATGTGGTCTTTATAGTGTAAATGTACTGATGTGTGTCTTTTAGTGTAAATGTACTGATGGTGTTTATAGTGTAAATGTACTGATGTGGTGTTTATAGTGTAAATGTACTGATGTGGTTTTAGTAGTTAAATGTACTGATGTGGTCTTTATAGTGTAAATGTACTGATGTGGTCTTTATAGTGTAAATGTACTGATGTGGTGTTTATATGTAAATGTACTGATGGTTTATATAAAAGATGTGGTGTTTAAAGAAATGTACTGATGTGGTTATAGTAAAAACTGATGTGGTGTTATATAGTAAATGTACTGATGTGGTCTTTATAGTGTAAATGTACTGATGTGGTGTTTATAGTGTAAATGTACTGATGGGGTGTTTTTGTAAATGTACTGATGTGGTCTTTATAGTGTAAATGTACTGATGTGGTCTTTATAGTGTAAATGTACTGATGTGGTGTTTATAGTGTAAATGTGAGTATATTAAAATGTGATGTGGTGTTTATGTAAATGTACTGATGTGGTGTTTATAGTGTAAATGTACTGATGTGGTGTTTATAGTGTAAATGTACTGATGTGGTCTTTATAGTGTAAATGTACTGATGTGGTGTTTATAGTGTAAATGTACTGATGTGGTGTTTATAGTGTAAATGTACTGATGTGGTGTTTATAGTGTAAATGTACTGATGTGGTGTTTATAGTGTAAATGTACTGATGTGGTCTTTATAGTGTAAATGTACTGATGTGGTCTTTATAGTGTAAATGTACTGATGTGGTGTTTATAGTGTAAATGTACTGATGTGGTGTTTATAGTGTAAATGTACGGATGTGGTGTTTATAGAGTAAATGTACTGATGTGGTATTTATAGTGTAAATGTACTGATGTGGTGTTTATAGAGGAAAATAATTAGGTGTTTATAGTGTAAATGTACTGATGTGGTGTTTATAGTGTAAATGTACTGATGTGGTGTTTATATGTAAAGTACTGATGTGGTGTTTATAGTGTAAATGTACTGATGTGGTGTTTATAGTGTAAATGTACTGATGTGGTGTTTATAGTGTAAATGTACTGATGTGGTGTTTATAGTGTAAATGTACTGATGTGGTGTTTATAGAGGAAATGTACTGATGTGGTGTTTATAGTGTAAATGTACTGATGTGGTGTTTATAGTGTAAATGTACTGATGTGGTCTTTATAGTGTAAATGTACTGATGTGGTGTTTATAGTGTAAATGTACTGATGTGGTGTTTATAGTGTAAATGTACTGATGTGGTGTTTATAGTGTAAATGTACTGATGTGGTGTTTATAGTGTAAATGTACTGATGTGGTGTTTATAGTGTAAATGTACTGATGTGGTCTTTATAGTGTAATGTACTGATGTGGTCTTTATAGTGTAATGTACTGATGTGGTCTTTATAGTGTAATGTACTGATGTGGTCTTTATAGTGTAAATGTACTGATGTGGTGTTTATAGTGTAAATGTACTGATGTGGTGTTTATAGTGTAAATGTACTGATGTGGTGTTTATAGAGGAAATGCACTGAAGCTGTGTTTATAGAGGAAATGTAATGATGTGAGCAGGTTAGCCATGGAGCACGAGTTACTATGGTGAACACCAGTAAAAGCAAAGCCACTTACATTGTACCTAAAACCCAGGGTTGGCACAAACTAAACTGAAACTTACCTGTCTAACCTTCACGGTACAGGCCCCTGATGTAGTGTTTATAGTGGAAAAAAATTTGATGTGGTGTGTATGGTGTAAATGTAGTAAGTATACAGTAAAACTATTTGGTGAAAGAAAAACTCAAGTAAAATACAGACAATCAGAGAATCAGACTTAAGTACAGTAAGAGAGTAATTAGACTTTGCTACTTCACACTTCAGATCTCGGTCACATTGGGCTTATCTGCTGTATAAACAAAGGAATAACGTAAAGGTGGAATGATATGATAATTTCAAGCGAACACTTCACTATAACGTCCAGAAGCAAGCAATGTATTTAGCAATGTATTCATTCCCTAAACGTCCCCTGACAAAAAAAAACTTAATCACGTCAACGATTATTAATTTTTCTCTGTTAAACAACAACGCGTGGTTAGTCTTAGATCGCATGGAGTGTCTACTATACAGGTCCCTGTGTATGATCTGTTACTATAGAAATGATAATGTATTAGAAGAAATGCGTTAATATAAACCCATCGCTCGTGTAACGGCCTTCCGAGCTTCATTCACTTACAGTCCTCTCCGAAACTATTGGAACGACAAGGCTTTTTTTTTTTTCCTCATTTGTTTGTGCTGTACACCTTAGACCTTTGGGTTTGAGATCAAAACATCTGATATATTACACAAGAGTTTAGGATTTCAGCTTATATTTCCTAGAACCTTTTGTATGAGATAACCCAGTTTTTAGGCGAGCAAAAGTATAGGAACAGATAAGCCTTGAAGTAAACTAAAGTCAATAACACTTGATACATGGTTGCATAACCCTTGCTTGCAATATTTCCATCAAGCCTGCTTCTCACTGACATCAACAAGTTGTTGGTTTCTTCTTTTCTGATGCTTTTACTGCAGCTTCATTCTGTTGTTGTTGTTTGTTTCAGGGGGACTTTTCCCTTGCCGTTTCGCCCTCAAAATTGCTTGCTTTTCTCCCATAGACAGCTCTCTGATTTTCATGTTGGTTTATCCTTTTCAACAACAAACACAGACTTCACAGGTGAAACTGAAAGCTAAAACCAAGAGCAAATGTTCAGAGCTATTTATTGTTTAAAGAATCAATCTAACAGGACACACCTGGGTAACAAGAAACACCTGTCAGTCGCATGTTCCAATATTTTTGCTCACCTACAAATTGGGTGGGCTGATACAAACTGTGCTATGTTCTGTCATTCAACACATCTACATACCAGGAGATAAAAGCTGAAATTCTAAACTCTCTTCTCATATTCATCATTTGATCTCAACCCAAATGTCTTCGGTCTACTGCAAAAGTGAAACCACCGAACTGACGTTGCCATTCCAATAGTTTTGGAGGAGGTGGTAACTCCGATTTCCACCTGGTTTGCTTGTTCTTTAACTGTATATTCATATTTAAAGGGATGTGCCGCACCCGGAAAATTCTTCTGTGTGGTGTCATTATTTGTAATGAAATAGTGCAACATTAATGTCATAAATATTTCAGATATCCTTATTACTGTCATAGCAGCACACAGTCCGCACCCTTTTAATGAATGAATAAAAAGCATTGGTGGACCACAGAATAGGATGTAGGATATTGTGTGTGTGTGTGCCTGCATCAGACACTTGAGGTTTTGTCAGACACTGCATTATTTAAAGGTTCAAACTGGAAAATCAGGTTGAACTGAAGCCTTAAATGTACTATTTAAAACACACACACACATTAGTGTCACTTGATTACAGCAAGCCAGGAAGAATGTCTGATGGCGCAGTATAACCTGTTGAGTCAAGGTCATCTGATGATTTGTGTGTGTGTGTATTTGTGAATGTGTGAATATACAGTGTGTGTGTGTGTGTGTGTGTGTGTGTGTGTCTATCTGTGTATTTGTGAATGTGTGAATATACAGTGTGTGTGTGTTTGTGTGTATTTGTGAATTTGTGAATATACAGTGTGTGTGTGTGTGTGTGTGTATATTTGTGATAATTTGTGAATATACAGTGTGTGTGTGTGTGTGTGTGTGTGTATATTTGTGATAATGTGTGAATATACAGTGTGTGTGTGTGTGTGTGTATGTGTCTATCTGTGTATTTGTGAATGTGTGAATATACAGTGTGTGTGTGTGTGTGTGTGTGTGTATATTTGTGATAATGTGTGAATATACAGTGTGTGTGTGTGTGTATGTGTCTATCTGTGTATTTGTGAATGTGTGAATATACAGTGTGTGTGTGTGTGTGTGTGTGTGTATATTTGTGATAATGTGTGAATATACAGTGTGTGTGTGTGTGTATGTGTCTATCTGTGTATTTGTGAATTTGTGAATATACAGTGTGTGTGTGTGTGTGTGTGTGTGTGTGTGTATATTTGTGATAATGTGTGAATATAATACGTGTGTGTGTGTGTGTGTGTATGTATTATATGCTGTGTATTTGTGAATGTGTGAATATACAGGTTGTGTGTGTGTGTGTGTGTGTATTTGTGAAATGTGAATATACAGTGTGTGTGTGTGTGTGTGTGTGTGGTATATTTGTGATAATGTGTGAATATACAGTGTGTGTGTGTGTGTGTGTGTGTCTATCTGTGTATTTGTGAATGTGTGAATATACAGTGTGTGTGTGTGTGTGTGTGTGTGTGTATATTTGTGATAATGTGTGAATATACAGTGTGTGTGTGTGTGTGTGTGTATGTGTCTATCTGTGTATTTGTGAATGTGTGAATATACAAGGTGTGTGCGTGCGCGTCTCTGTGTGTATTTGTGAATATCAGTGTGTCTATTTGTCATTATGTGTGTCTTTGTGTGTGTGTGTGTGTGTGTGTGTGTGTGTGTGCGTGAGTGTGAATATACAGTGTGTGTGTGTGTGTGTGTGTGTGTGTGTGTGTGAGATCAGCAGTGTAAAAACACAGTGTGTTTTATATTGTTGCAGTTCAGAGACCCAGTGTTCTTTCTGCGTTCTTTGATACACCTTAAATTCAACACACACACAAGAGTGACAAGAACAAGCAACTTAACAGTAAAGAAATCATAACAAATTAAATTACATTTAATCAGAAATGCAAATTGAGTATTTTTCAGTATTTAGGTGAAAAGTCGGGCTTTCTGTCCTCCTCACTTGTGAAACAGCTGCTCTGCTCTGCTCTGCTCTGACCGGGACAGCGTGTGTGAATCCTTCAGGTCATGTGCAGACACATTATTAGAAAATCTCACTTTGGGGTTTGGGTTTGAGATAGTACAGTGAAATGGGGCCCTGAAGAGATCTGAATTTGACTCAAACCCTGGTGTGTTTTTCCCTTTCAGAAAGGTTCTCAATGCAGGTTCTTTATGTAACAGTCAGTGGCAAAGCTGTAAAGTCTTGAGGACGGAAGGATAACATCATGAGAGAGAAAAAAAAGAAGAAGAAGATATTTCTGCGAGGGAATGACTATTTTTGTCTGCTATAACGTAACTTGTTTCATTCACTAACAAATACAAAATGGTTTCCATTGGAAACAGCGATTGCTGTGGTATAAGAGGGAACACTTCAGGGCAAGCTGTTAAAGGAAAATAATCAACTTCACGGAGGTAACATTTACTTCACTTCAAGTTGGGCCATATCACACCACCCTGTTGATGATTATTTTCCGATAACAGCACACTACAATGTCTTTTCTTACATATTTAAAGGTGTATTTATTATTTTAATGATCAAAAATTTTGTTCCTTAACTTCTTAAATCTGATAAATATATCAATTGAGCCAAAGGGCAGAGCTGTAGAACTGCAGAAATGTGATAAGTTCTGGAGATTTGGACCAACAAACTTAAAGAGTAAATAAACTCTGAATATGATGCATAGAATGTTTAACCTTGCTAATTTTAGAATTATCTAACCATTTATTGAGAAATGTGTGTGTGTGTGTGTGTGTGTGTGTGTGTGTGTGTGTGTGTCTATTTGTGATTATGTTGTTGACCTTTTTTCGTAATATTTCTGACCAATGAATGGAAGAGATTTATGTGAAATTTGCGTTTCAGCCATTCAGCTGTTAATGGTTCATTTAGTTACTGTATGTGTGAAACCAATCCAAAGTGCAAAATCAAACAAGACCAAGCAATTAACAAACTGAAAGGAGTATTGAAACATTGAATTGTGAAATATTTGGAACATTCCACAAGTAACATGTTCAACAGGAAGTCGATTCTCTCGATCTGTTCCTTATTTTCAGTGATCTTGTGATATTGACAACCATGTTACGCAAATTATAGAAAGTAAATTACGAATTAAGTGAAATTACGTATAAAGGTAAGTTTCTAGCTACACGCACACCTCAGAGTTTCTTTTAGGCACATTTAGTTGTGTGTGAAATCAAACCAAAGTGTGAATCCAAGTAGCAAAAGTAACAATTGATATTTGATTCCGACTAAACAAATGGACTGATAGGTGTAAAACATTCCCCAAGTGCACAAATGTGGCTGGTTCAAAATTCTTCACAAGTTGAAGGTAAAGTCATAAAGGTAACATTCCCTTTAAGGACACGTTCACGTGTTTACACACCAGGAGTCAATTCAAACAGACTAAATGCTGCATATGTGGAAGTACTCTTATGCTAACAGATGGATGTGGTGGTATGCAAATTTGCCGCTAATCTGAAACATGCTGACATTGCGCAATTGAGCAAGTTGCAACACTCATCATCTGTCAGCTGCGTGAACCCACCACAGTTAAGTTCTACATAAATTGGTTATATTTATGCACTTTTTCATTCGAATGTAGCCAAATGATCATATACCCTGCAAAAAGAAAACGATCTCTTAGTAAGTAAAAATATCTTCAACTTACAGTTCTCTGTATTAGACTGTTTTTAAACAAATATAAGAATATTAAGCCTAGTTCTAAACATATTTACTAATTTTAAGCTTGAAGTTTTCCGTATAGTATTAAATTATCTGTCAAAATACTGTAATAAATAAATAAAATCAAGATTTTAAGCTTGAAATTAGTAACTATGTCAACAAATAGGCTTAATATTCTTATACTTGGAATATAATAATCTCATGATGAGAAATTTTATATAACTTTTACTTTATTCAAGATATCTTCACTTTTTTCTGTACTGTATCTCAAGTATAGCAGGTGAAACCTTTGGGATGCTATTTGTGTCCTGCAGATATAACTTTACATGTAAAGTAAAGATAAAAGTTATATACATAAAAATAGCTACGTTTTCCTTCACAACGTCCTCTGTGCGTGCTTCAGATAAACAGCTTAACAAAAATCGAATACTAGATTAAAATGAAAAATGTATATTTAACATTCACTCAAACTTGTTACCTGAACACATTCACCCCTAGGAAATAGTTAGAACATTCCAGAAGCTCACATGAAGAATGAAAGAAAATTCTTTTGTTCTTCAGTATTTGTTTTCAGTGATATTGTGGTACAGTCAAACGAGGTTGCTTTGCAAGTGTAACCCTTTTACAAAAATTATAGACTGGAAGTAAATGATTAAAGTTAGTAAAAAAAAATGTTTATGTAACTCATTAGAATGTCCATGTATCTTTAGCATACTGTTGATTATAGTCAACTACACTTTGTGGATGTGCTAATTCTAGGGGAAAAATAACAAACAAACAAACCAATAAAAAACTAATTGTAAAATATAGAAAATTGTAAATTAATAATGGTGTTTTGTTTTTTTTTTTGTTACGTGGAATTACTGAAGGAACAGGAAGTATGGGCCACATAAAAATTGTGAAGCAACAAAAGGCTCAAGAACCGAGTAGAAGTGTGTAACACACACTGTGAGATGAGCGCCAGAAACGTATACATCTGTGGGATAAATCCAGGAAGTACATGTAAATATGTCTAATAATCTTATCATAATTAAGACGAAGAAGAGCGAAAAAAAAAAGTGTGTGCGCGTGTGTATGTGTACACAGAATTTAACCTTAAACAGCTCCTCCCCTAATAACTCACCACCAATCACACTATAGAGAGGAGGGGTCTACTTTACACACACACACACACACACACACACACACACACACACACACACACCTCTCTGGTCCAGAGGAAGAATACAGTCATTGTGAAGAGAGAGTCCAGGTATGTAGTGTGTGTGTGTGTGAGTGTGTGTGTGTGTGTGTGTGTGTGTTGTCAGTGAAAGAGAGAGAAAGATAGAGAGAGAGAGACGGTGATGGGAAAAAAGCAGAAGGGAAAGAGGAAAGATCCTGTTTCTGTCTTGCTGTCTCTCACACAAATGCACAAATGTACGTGCAGACACACGCACATACACACACACACACACACACACACACACACACACACACACATACACATACATACACACACACGCACACACAGCCATCCAGATGTCTGTCAGGGTTAAAGTCATGCTGGGGAGGTCACATGATCAATCATATGACTAAATACTTAAGACGGAAAAGTGACCTCAGTGTTTCTCTGTTCCTTTGTGGTGTGTGCTTGTATGTGTGTGTGTGTGTGTGTGTGTGTGTGCGTAGAGCGCGTATGTTTGTGCATTTGTCACAAGAACTAAATAAAACAACAGCTTGGACCTAAAATCGCTTTTGTTTCCCGAACAGCGACACGATCAGATTGAAGGGTGACATTTTTTTTTTGTAATTTTGTTTGAGAAAATTTTAAATGTAACACACACACACACACATATATATATACACACACACAAAACTCTATCAATACACAAACACAGGAAAATCACCTGAAAGTGCTGACTTCTGAGAACTGATAAGTATCAAAATAGAGACAGTAGAAACAGGTTTGGTCTCAGCCAATCAGATCACACTCCCACATTCACTAACACTCTCTCTCTCACACACACAGACACACTGTTCCTTCAAGTTGTTATGAAACAAACATCCGTGCACATTTTTAAATGCATTATTTACACTAAAGACACTGACTCCTACAGTCACCTGATCACACACACACACACACACACACACACACACACACACACGCACACCCCTCGGGGCGAATCATCCAAAACACACTTCTCATACCCTTTCCACAAGTTTTCTAAAACTACAACCCCCATAATGCTTAGCAGCAGGGTGCTGCCTCTTGGCTGTAACCTTTGACCTCTACCCCACAGCACAAACTTACTCAAATATACTCTCTCTCTCTCTTACACACACACACACACACACACACACACAGCAGGACTGAAACTCAAACACTTGCTCGACAGTATAGTTTCCTTGTTTGAACAATAAGTAAGGAATAAAACACTCAGGGACGTGCTGTTATGAGAAAAGAACGAGAACGAGAACGAGACGTTCCATGTTGTAGAGCGTAACGTTACGAAGTTCTGCCACTGGAGACTCCTGGGGCTGGTGTGGGCTGGAGACACCGTGGATGGGGGTGCTAACCCATGGGCACAATCACACACTATGAAACACCAATCAGCCCAAAACGTCTTTGAACTGGGGGAGGAAACCAGAGTAGACGGAGGAAACCCCCGAAGCACTGGAGAGAACTCCGTGCGCACAAAGCACAGGCAGGATTCGACCCCTGACCCCGGAGGTGCGAGGCAAACGTCCTAACCATTAAGCTCCGTTACTATAGAAACGATAACGTATGAGAGCGAATTACAGCATTAACACAAACAGTTTTGTCAGAGCTGCTGTCCGAGAAAAACGACACCGACCAATCAGATCGGAGAATGTGGACTAGCACAGCGTTGTGCTATAAAGGTGAGGATGTACTGCTACCATGAGAAAGCGTGGGAGAAATTTATATGCTGTGCCACGTTTATAGTGGAGTCAGTTACAGGTGGGTCTTACGTCAATACGAAGGCTACGTTTTATACATACATACATACATACATACATACAATAAAGTACATGCGCACACACTTTTGTTTTTGGACTGTCCTTTAGTTTTTCCCCATACACACACACACACATATATACATACATACATATACATACACACACACACACATATATACATACATACATATACATATATACATACACGCACACACATATACACATATATATATATATATATATATATATATATATATATATATATATATATATATATATATACACACACACATATATATTATATATATATATATATATGGGGGAAAAACTAATGAAAAGTCCAAGGTCACACTCTGTGCACTTGTCTGATCAGGACTCGTTCCATCTCTCCTCCTTTCATTCTGTGGTTTTTTTCTTCTTTTCTCGATTGAGCCATCTCAGTGTGTGAAACCCAACTCTTTCACACACATTAAATTACAGCACACCCCCTGAGTGCAGTTTCACAATACACAACTCACACACACACACACACACACACACACACACACACACAGAGAAACTTTCAACCCAGTTTTCACAATATTGAGGGACTCATACTTTAAAACTGAAAGAGAGAGAGAGGGAGAGAGAGAGAGAGAGAGAGAGAGAGAGAGAGAGAGAGAGAGAGAGAGAGAGAGAGAGAGAGAGAGAGAGAGAGAGAGAGAGGGGTCATTTTGTAACTATCATAATAAATAAGGTCAAAAGACTCATCAGGGCTCCGGCACCATCTGCACGGAATAGGGAAAAAACATGAGGAAGAAAAGCAGGTGGCTAGAGAGAGAGAGAGAGAGAGAGAGAGAGAGAGAGAGAGAGAGAGAGAGAGAGAGAGAGAGAAGAGTAGGGAAAAGATAAGGTGAGTGTCGCACCTGTAATGTTCAGTAGCTGTCAAAGTCGACGTCTCGTTCAGCAGCGTAATCCAGCCGTTTTCATCATCCCCCTCTCTTCTCAGTCTTGTGACAAACCGAGCTCCGATGACAGGAGAGGTTTTTTGTTTATTTCTTTTTTTCCCCCCAAATCACGTACGTCTCTTTCCCTTCTTCTTTTTTTGTGTTTTGATTTCTCTCTCTTGAACTCTTTCGCTTCCCCGTCTGTGCTGACGCTCCTTCTCACACTTCTCTCCTCTGACCAGAATGGAGGGAGGGAGGGAGGGAGGGAGGGAGAGAGAGAGAGAGAGAGAGAGACTGGTTGGAGGACGAGAGAAGAGAGAGAGAGAGAGAGTAATTAGCACTAGTCTCAGTACCTGCCTCTCACTGACATAATCTGCACATTCTTCTCGTGTTATTAAGAAAAAAAGAATAAAAGACAAATGAAGAATATCAGTGGAGGAAAGTAAGTAAAAAAAAAAAAATGAATAATAATAAAAAAGATTAAGTGTATGGAAGAGTAGTGTGTGTGTGTGTGTGTGTGTGTGTGTGTGTGTGTGTGTGTGCTTATGCCTGAAACATATAGATACCAGGAAATGTTTAGTTTCATGTCACTTTGGTTGGGTTGGGTCGTGCAACTAATTCCTTATTGTGTGTGTGTGTGTGTGTGTGTGTGTGTGTGTGTGTGGCTCAGAAACTCACCAAACCAGAATGCTTCCAGGTACTTGCACTGGAAACACTATCCTTGCTCAGCCTGGACAACAGCCAAAACGGCATTCCACACACACACACACACACACACACACACACACACACACACACACACACTAGTTGAAAGCACTAATTTCAGACTATACATGACAAAACCATGCTTTTACACTGAAACACAAATAATATTGGGACACATATATATATATATATATATATATATATATATATATATATATATATATATATATATATATATATGTATATATAAAAAAGTTTGGGAACCCTTTAGAATTTTTTACATTTCTGGTGGTAATATGTGAACTTCTAGGATTAACAGTAAATTTGAAGATGAAATTAGAGTGTGGTGTTTTCCATCAATGGGATAACAATCAGGTGTGAGTAAAGAACAGTGTTTAAAGAACAGGGATCTATCGGAGTCTGATCTTCACAACACATGTTTGGGCAGGTGTATCATGTCACAAACAAAGGAGATTTCTGAGGACCTCAGAAAAAGAGTTGTTGATGATCATCAGGCTGGTAAAGGTTACAGAACCATCTCTAAAGAGTTCGGACTCCACCAATCCACAGCCAGACAGAGTGTGTACAAATGAACGAAATTCAAGACCACTGTTACTCTCCCAGGAGTGGAGACCAACAAAGATCACTCCAAGAGCAAGACGTGTAATAGTCCACGAGGTCACAAATGAACCCAGGGAAACTTCTAAACAACTAAAGTGTCTCTCACATTGGCTAATGTTAATGTTCATGAGACCACCATCAGGAGAACACTGAACAACAATGGTGTACATGGCAGGGTTGCAAGGAGAAAGTCACTGCTCTCCAAAATGAACATTGCTGCTTATCTGCAGTTTGCTAAAGATCACGTGGTCAAAAGCCTGCTGGAAAAATATTTTTTGGATGAATGAGACCAAAATAGAACATTTTGGTTTAAAAGAGAAGCGTTATGTTCGGAGAAAGGAAAACACTGCATTCCAGCATAAGAACCTTATTCCATCTGTGAAACATGGTGTTGGTTGTATCATGGTTTGGACCTGTTCTGCTGCATCTGGGGAGGATGACTTGCTATCATTGATGGAACAATGAATTCTGAATTATACCATTGAGTTCTAAAGGAAAATTTCAGGACATCTCTCTGTGAACCGAATCTCAAGAGAAAGTGGGTCATGCAGCAAGACAGCGACCCTAAACACACGAGTCGTTCTACCAAAGAATGGTTAAAGAAGAATAAAGTGAATGTTTTGGAATGGCCAGAAATGTTGAAATGTTGTGGAAGAACCTGAAGCAAGTGGTTCATGTGAGGAAACCCACCAACATCCCAGAGTTGAAGATGTTCTGTACTGAGGAACGGGCTAAAACTCCTCCAAGACGACGTGCAGGACTGATCAACAGTTACCCCAAACATTTAGTTCAACAGGGTCACACCAGATACTGAAAGCAAACGTTCACATACTTTTACCACTCACAGATATGCAAAATTACATCATTTTCCTCAATAAATAAATGACCAAGTATAATTTTATTGCCTCATTTGTTTAATTAGGTTCTCTTTACCTACTGTTAGGACTTGCATGAAAATCTGATGATGTTTTAGGTCATATTCATGCAGAAATATAGAACATTTTTAACAAATTTTCAAGCACCACTGTATACACACACACACACACACACACACACTTCTTCTCTCACAAACTTGGAGTTTCTGAAGTAGGAAGTAAAAATTGAGCCATCCCAACCTCAGAATAACAGTTTTACCCAGTTCACCCTGACCTTGATAAAGTGTGTGTGTGTTGCGTCTTGTGAAAGTCAGTAATCCGAAAGTAACACTTACAATTAATTCCACTATGACACTATAATAAGTAACCTCAGATAACAATGAAGTATTACGAATTTTAAACATTGTGCAGCTTTCAAATATTTCTTGCTGTTTGTTTCGGACTAAACATTTGACGTTGTTTATATTTGTAAGTATTTCAACACACGCAGCATACTGTAGAATCAGTGCACTGCAGAATCAAGAGCAAACCATCACTAAATAAGGAATAAAACACTCGAGAGTGTGTGTTATAGTAAAATAATTAACGACTGATCTGACTGTTCCCACCCTGAAGTCCATCATTTTCCAATAACTTCAAGTACACCCCAAAGTGCTTTATTCCTCTTATACACAGTGAACATTACAACAATTCAACCATTACAATGAACGACACATCATATTTTTTCCCATTTATAGTTACATTTAACTCTTTTTACCAGAGGCAAAAAATTTTTTTTATTTGTTCCTGTTTTGATGGCGTCTGTGAAAGAAAACACTC
>CM022778.1:12976014-12978514 GCA_012411365.1 Ameiurus melas | reverse complement strand
CTGTTAGAATGTTAATCAGTTTCAAACCGATGTAAAGCGGCCACACACACACACACACACACACACACAAGTCCAACAGTCAAGTCAAATGTGCACCACGCAGCATGTGACTATTAAAAATAACCACCCCACCCCCACCACACACAAAAGTGGAGAAGAACAGTTATCGGATGTCATTGACCACAAAACCTGTTGTCCCTAACATAAAAACTGTGGCCAAAAAAATATATTTATCTCTGTGGCCTTGTACTTTGCTTACACTACTGCACAATGGGAGTGTTACTATTAGGGACTGCTGATTAAACTGAAACACACACACGCACACACACAAGTTCATGACTTAAATCCACTAAAGAACTTGTGATTAGTCTAAAAAAAAACAAAAACAAATAAAAATCATCATACTTCTCACTTGCATCCAATCTACAAGCTGTTTAACTGAAACCAATTCACAACCCTAACTATGAATCAGTGAACATTTCCTAAATTATAATCAATATTAATAATGTGCACTTATACAATACGTGTGATGAACATCTCTCCTCACAGTGATTGTGTTTCTGTTTATAGGACAGAGCACAAATTACAGCTCCATACCAAGGTGTGTGAGAGTGAGAGTTTAAATCTCTGCGTTAGCTTTGCTACAGATTAACAGTTTATTGCACAAATTCCCCATAGGCTTATGGTGTGACTTGCCAGAACAATATCTTTATGCAACACACACACACACACGGTATTTAAGAGCCTTCAACATCTAGCACGTGTTCCTTGTGCATGGACACTGGATTAGTAATCAGGTTCTGTCTTTACACTGCCATCTGCTGGTCATTTTATTTATTTATTTAGAAATTCACCTTCATTTGTTCTTATAAAACTAAATGTTTCAGGATTATTTTATAGCAGACGAAATAAAGCTCAATTCTGATTGGTCAGAACGTGCTCATTCATTTCCTATAAACAGCACGTCCGGTCACGTGATCTTCCTTACGGGCCGAAGAAAACTGCTTTTAAACGAATAGCCGAGTAAAAGTTGAAAAAGTGAAACGTTCACCTGATTTGGACAACACGTTGGAAAATAATACAAAAGGAAGACGTCACGCTATAACTTCAACGTTAAACGTTTATTTTGACGGTAAAACGGTACTTGGTGTGAATTCCATCCTTTCACGATGCGTTCACAAGGAAATTATTGTTAGAAAAGTTCAATTACTGTATCCTTACATTAAAAATTAATTTTTTTTTTAAAAGGGAGGTGACGAAGACCAACGTCTGAATGTAAGAATGCAAAGTCATAGACTGGAAGCACTGATCATTGAAATGATGTTGCTCTCTTAGTATTCACTTTAACTGTATATTCTAAGAGCTTTTTGAATCACTGATGATATGAGCAGCACAAACATCTGCATGAAAAACAATCAATCATTAAACACGGAAGCACAGCAAAGGAACAGTACAGTTCAGTACTTGCTGCTAAATGTGAGGCGGCCTGGGAAAAAAATTCAGATGTTGCTGTTGCCAAAAACAGAAAAAAAACCCATCAACAAACAAACAAACAGCTGGGTTTTGGTTGAAATTCAGTTTTAGCCAGTATTACATACAAACAACAATTAATAATTTTTGGGAGGATCATCATCCACCACTTTGAGGAAGACCAAGCCCTCAAGATCTACTAAGTGATTGGTAACCTGCAAAATTGTTCCACAAAAATGTTGGGAATTTGACATTTTTCTCTGGCAAAAGAGCCGTTCGGAACACTCCTGTGGTGTGGTGATCCCTTTAAGACTCGGAGGCCAAGGCAGCAGCAAACTCGACGAGCGTCCGCGTGGGTCTCCCAGACATCCCCTTCCGCAGGTAGGGAACTTCATCCTTATTCGACATCACTCCGGCAATATCCAGGTGAGCCCAGTGACTGGCTGTCACGAACTCCCGCAGGAATGCCGCGGCTGTACACGCTCCACCTGAGCTGTTCGGAGATTTTAAAAAAAAAACGTCAAGAAGATTGCAAACGTGACAAATTGTGTAGACGAGCAAGAATTTCAGGAAAATTCAGCGGAGGTGCTGTTATCGGTTATATAATAAAATAAAACAACGTTAGTTGGTGTGATGAGGCCCACCGTGACGCAGAGTTTTTCTTAACACCTCCAAAAGTTTCGTTCCTCTTATACTACAGCAGTTTTCCAACAATTATAAATGTTTCACTTTTAACAAATCACACGTCAGTTTTTAAAAATCTGTTTTTAAGTTACATTTAACGTGAGCAAAGTTAGTTCCTGCTATCAAAGTGCAATCTACTCTCTTCCACATACATGAACTCAGAGGCGCCTGCGATTGGCCAGTGTTGCTGTGATTGACAGAGAGGAGAGAGAGTGAGAATGAAAGCCTAGAAGTGAGAATACAATACTTGTGTAAAAAAACAAAACAAACAAACAAAAAAAAAATGGCCAAGTACCGGCTATATTTTCCAACATTGCTCAGGTCTGCCAGAGCACTTTCTGAGACT
>CM022778.1:12916014-12971014 GCA_012411365.1 Ameiurus melas | reverse complement strand
TTCGGCTCTTTCCCTTCTTTAAAGGAGGTCCAGATCTGGGAAACAAAAGGTCCGTAATGATAATCAGCCTTTATACAGTATATAAACAGCCAATGCGCTGCTGTAATCCTAAAGACTACGGCGCTCAAAACTGAACATCCTTTCAACACACTTAATACTATTCGACAAGAGTAACGAATTATAATTGTAACATCCGGTGTTCCCTTTTGAGAGAGGTTTCTTCTTCGTGTCTGTTGTTCATCTGGGATAGATCTAAACCTACAGCTGGAGTTCTGTAGTCGCTTTGTCTCCATCTATTGTTAAAAACGTGCTACGTAGATAAAGAATTGAATGGAAGGATACACTCACACTGACAGAACCTCACAGAGTTTTCCTGATACGGATCTGTCGAACGCAGCAGCTGCCTCAGTGAGAAACACGCTGTTGTTGTCGTCGTCGTCTTTATCTTTTTCATACACTCCAAGAACTAAACCCTAGAACACAGACACACATTAATATCCATGTGAGAACCCTCCATTGACAGAATTATTAATGCAGCTAATTAATGCAAATGAACCCTATCCTTAACCTCAGGATTCAAAAGGAAACCATTTTAAAATAAATAAATAAAGAAAGAAAGAACAGTACGAGCGGCCTCTAGAGGCGAAATAAAAACCATCACTGACTAATTTATTTGTTGTGTTAGAAGTGTTTTTATTTTTAATTAATTTTGGATGTCTTTATTTTTATTTGGAGTGTTACTTTTTGGTTCAGTTTGGATGTATATCTTATTTACTTTAATATTAATTTAAAGTCTATATATATATATATAATAAACATATAACATTTTATAAAAAATATAGTTTATATATTTATTTTCTTTTAAAAAGTACAGTACATTTTCATGGTACAGTCAGTACTGTTTATTTTTGTAATAAAGTTCTGCAATACTTTTAGTGTTAAGTTTACATTTTGTAACAACTGTAAAAACTATCGGTTTTCGGTAGGTAGGTACCACCTGACTTAGTTATCGTATAGGTAAAATCCACTATCGAGCAACTTCTAATTCACATAGATTCATATTGATTCACAAATATTTTCATGTTGGTGATATTTTCTTCTTTTTTTTTTAAATACATAAATATATACATATAAATGTCAATTTCAAGTAATTTGACACACTCATAACATTTTTCATTCATAACATTGTGCAGTCCTAATATTGAGTCACACAGATTCATATTGACTCATATTCATACATATTGATTCACAAAGATACATATTGATTCATACACATTGATTCGCATAGACTCACACGTTCATATTTATTAAATATTGATTCACATTGTTCACATAGATTGACATTGATTCACATTAATTCACTCTGATTCATATCAAATCACATAGATTCATATTGATTCGTACTGATTCACTCGGATTCATATCAATTCACATAGATTCATATTGATTCATTTGAGCCTAAATCTCTTTGTACGGCTAATAAAAATGTGAAACTTACTTTTCTGGCACTCGTTTGAGAAGCAGAAAAAAGTCGAGAATTATGTCTTTGTATTCCCGAGACTAACGCTTTTCTCAAATTCGGCAACATGTTTAGCTAATTTATCCGTCACCAAACATTCAAAAGCAAGCGTGACTTCAAACAGGACCACTCGTGTTGCAAGTGAAGGTTGCCTTGAGGAAAAAAAAAATACCAAATAACTTCCTATGAAACATGTAGTGCACTACAAAGTGTGTAGCAGCCATTACTAAACGCACTAAATAGTGTTCTTATATAGGAAGGATGAAGCGGTTTGAGATTCAGCCCTGGGAGCTAGTTCGGCGCAGTGATGGCGTCATTAAATCGCGACCTGAGTCGTGATGCGTGGTCATATTGCGCATGTGCATACTACAAGTTGCTATCAATTTCGTTCTTTAGTATTATATTTATTAACTAATAATAATAATAATATACCCCCCACCCACCCCAGATATTAGCGATATAAAACAGTCTGTATTATTCGTGGTGCCACAACATAGTTGGACCTCACTCCTGTTTTAATACGTGGTGCATCACATTAGATCACTAGTGAAATATTGCGGCCCGGAAGATCTTAATGCGCATGACAGAAACGCACAAGTAAAGCAGGGCATCAAATGTACTGCAGGCCTGGCGGTTTTTATGATCATTTCCAACTATGCATTTCAGCAATAACACACGGTCCTTAGAAAGCTAAAGCGCGTCATTAAAGGAGGTTAAATGAGTGTCAAAGGTAAATCCGTGCATCCGTGGAAAAGTTAAATTAGTTTAGATAAGGCGCTTCCGGTCGCGCTGTACTGCGAGGCCTGTTGACCCACATTCGGGGATGTAGGAGAGCCGTGATCCTAATCTCTGTAAGTATTTGCGTTTGTGTGTCGAAACCTGAGCAAGAGCAGAATCTGTGCAGAAGATTTCTTCTCTTGTGGAGCACAACAGATCGATTTCGCTTTGGTGCTTTGTGTTGTTTTATGATCGCTTATTATTATTATTATTATTATTATTATTATTATTATTATTATTATTATTATTATTATTTGCAGATTTAGCTAGCCAGTGCGCGAGAATGTGTGACATGCCGGAGAGAAGCAGTGCACTGCAGAGGAAGTAGCACAGCAAACCTGCTCGTGACATCTTCCAGTCAGACGTATTTGGTGTGTGATGATGACAGTGTTGGTGTCTGATGATGACAGTGTTGGTGTCTGATGATGACAGTGTTGGTGTCTGATGATGACAGTGTTGGTGTCGGATGATGACAGTGTTGGTGTCTGATGATGACAGTGTTGGTGTCTGATGATGACGGTGTTGGTGTCTGATGATGACGGTGTTGGTGTCTGATGATGATGGTGTTGGTGTCTGATGATGACAGTGTTGGTGTCGGATGATGACTTTGGTGACAGTGTTGGTGTCTGATGATGAATGTGTTGGTGTCTGATGATGACAGTGTTGGTGTCTGATGATGACGGTGTTGGTGTCTGATGATGACGGTGTTGGTGTCTGATGATGACAGTGTTGGTGTCGGATGATGACTTTGGTGACAGTGTTGGTGTCTGATGATGAATGTGTTGGTGTGTGATGATGACGGTGTTGGTGTGTGATTACTTTGGTGTCGGACGATGACAGTGTTGGTGTCGGACGATGACTTTGGTGACAGTGTTGGTGTCTGATGGTGACAGTGTTGGTGTCTGATGATGACGGTGTTGGTGTCTGATGATGACGGTGTTGGTGTCTGATGATGACAGTGTTGGTGTCTGATGATGACAGTGTTGGTGTCTGATGATGACAGTGTTGGTGTCGGATGATGACAGTGTTGGTGTCTGATGATGACAGTGTTGGTGTCTGATGATGACAGTGTTGGTGTCTGATGATGACGGTGTTGGTGTCTGATGATGACGGTGTTGGTGTCTGATGATGATGGTGTTGGTGTCTGATGATGACAGTGTTGGTGTCGGATGATGACTTTGGTGACAGTGTTGGTGTCTGATGATGAATGTGTTGGTGTGTGATGATGACGGTGTTGGTGTGTGATTACTTTGGTGTCGGACGATGACAGTGTTGGTGTCTGATGATGACAGTGTTGGTGTCTGATGATGACAGTGTTGGTGTCGGACGATGACTTTGGTGACAGTGTTGGTGTCGGACGATGACTTTGGTGTTAGATGTCGGATAAATGGTAAATGGGGCAGTTATATAGCGCTTTTATCCAAAGCACTTTACACTGTGTCTCATTCACCCATTCACACACACTCCAACACTAACGGTAGCAGAGCGGTCGATACGATATAATTCCGATATCGATATGAACAATATAAATCCTCAGGAAAAACTGCCAAGGATGCCCACAACAGATGTCTGTACCTTCAAACTTCTGTAAACTTCGCCTCCTATAAAACTATATAATAATTTAGAAATAAAAATGGCATAAATAAATGAACGTTCACCTTTTATTTGAATTTAACCTTCATACAAACAAGAAATTTGAAATCACCGTCAATAAACATAAAACTCTCACCTTTGACAATATTAATATATTTCACTTTAAACCAAAACATAGTCTGATTGTTTTATTCTTATAGATTGAAGTAAAAGTGCTTCAGTCAGGATAAAAAATATGAAAAATGCCCAGAGTTGCTGAAGAATACAGAGAAAGTGTGAGCAATAACAAGAACGCATGTTGCTGGGGCAGGGACATTGTTGGGGGTTGATGACACCCTATGACAGGCTCTAGAGGTTTCTGGCAAGAAATCTAAGCTGGTCTACATTATCTGGCTTCAAAGATGCCCTTTTACATGCGACAATGTTGCCACCTGTACTAAAAACCCTCTCAGAGGGGGAGCTTGTGGCTTCAATACACAAGTAATGTTTTGCCAGTTGGCTTACTCTGGGGAAGTTCTTATGAGAGACTTTCCACCAATCCAGAGGGTTTGAGTCATTGTCAGCATCTGGAGACAGAAGGTAGTTTCTGAGCTCCCTCTCAACTGCCTGCTGTACACTCAAGCCTTCTGTGTTGGCACTGGTGGACCTGTTTGGGGAAGAAGAGCTAGCCAGAGACAGCTTTGTTTTCTTGGCTGGTGTCACTGCTGCAGAAGCATCTCCCATGGCTTCTTCTCTGGACTCCTCTTCCCTTACCACAACAGCTCTCTCTCCCTTCAACATCTCCAAACACAGCTTTCTCTTTGATGTATTCTCTCTTCTCCTCCTGAGTGTACTGAAGCTTGAATCTTGGGTCAACGAGGCATGCCATGTGAAGTAGATCATCCATGGCTGGGTCATCATACTTAAAACGTAGGAATCAGTGACCAGGTCTTCTAGTCTTTTGAGAGGACCTCTGTGATGGCCCTTTTCTGCTCCAGAACAACCTCACCATTTGTTGATGGGAGCCCCATCTTGTTGGGGTTTCACTGATGAGCTTGTGCTTTGGCAAGTGATACTCCTCCCGAGCAGCTGCAAGGTCCCCTTTCTTCTTCCAGGAGTAGGAGAAGGTCGCCACCACCTTTTTACAAACCCCAACTGCTCTGTCCACTTGCTTGTCTTGGTGAACTTTCTCTGTAGACAAAGAGAGAAAAAATATTGTAATATATAGTTCTCATTTGTATTTTAACTTCAAATTTTGATTTATTTATATTATTCTTACCACAAAATCTCAACTGTTTGCATGCCAGTAAAACACCTTTGAATTTAATTTATATAACTGCTGTATGTATAAATCCATATAAATATGTATGTCTTGACTAAAGAATAAATGAATAGCCTATTCAGTCACTTAAATTGGGGGAATGAAATCACCTAATCAAATCTATAGGCCAACTAAGTACTAAGTATCTAGTGTCTGGGTTTGGTATCCATAGTCATTATTAAATAGTCATGTATATTAACTGTGTATAGCTTACCAATAGCGGAGTTCAGTCAGTGCCCGAAGCATTGTAGCCTTGTCCATCTGCTCGACTCAGCGGTTTTGATGATATTGGTCCCGCTATCTGTGGTGATGCAGACCTGGCGGTCCTCGCTGAGTCCCAAGGAGGCGAGCATGTCCGTAAGTCCGGCTGCAATTGCTTCGCCCGTGTGATCCTCTGGAAAGTAAACCGGCTGGAGGCCAAAGCTGACAAGCTTCCAAACTTGGTCAATAAAGGTGACCGTCAGGCTCAAGTATGGTTCCGAGGTTTGGCTTGACCACAGGTCAGCTGTGGTCGCAAAATATGACACTGACTTCAGTTGCTCCTCCACCCTTTCCCTAACTTCACCGTAAAGTAGGTATAGCTGTACGGGAAAAATATTTCCGACCAGGGAGCTCGTATCTGGGGTTGATGAGGGACCTCATTTTCCTGAAGGCCACATTTTCTACCGTACTAAACGGCATCCCGTCCTAAGTTTGTGACAGCCTTAGTAATGTCTTTATAACGTTTAGACTGTTTGTCATAAGGCATGAATGCAGCGATCCGCGTTTGCTGCATCGGTTTCTCTTGACACAGCTGGTGATGGGGATGGGGGTCGTGGTGATATTTCAGAGACAGGTTGGCTTAAACCTTTATGATGCCTCATCTTCTGACTCTCAGAACATTCTAACGGGTGGACCTGCTTCAGATGGTGGAACAGATTTGATGTGTTCCCGCTGCTAGTCGGCACCACTCTCCGGCACATTTTGCAGCGCACTGAAACCTGAAGTTTATCAGAGCTTAGACAGCCAAGCCACTTCCATACCACTGAATTACTTTTTCCTCTTTTATCGACTATTTCGTCTGCTTTCTCTTCACTTGTGGAAGCTCGCTCAGTCGCATTGGTATTGCGGTCAGGGGTGCTCATTTTATAGCTAAAACTTGCCGTGTTGGAGCTTAGCCTTTTAATGTATGTCGAAATATCGGAAATGTGTTTAAAAAATTATGTCGCCGTTATTGAAAAAATTTATATCGCGATATGTATTGATATTGAAGTATTGTCCAGGCACCTGCGTGAAGTTGGCCCCCCCACCAACGCAAAACGTCAGCAAAATAGTCTCAATCGTTTGTGCTTCGTTTGTGCTGGTTTGTGCCGTTAAAATTTTCGTTTGTGCTGCTTCGGTTCCGGAGATATTAAAGGAATATTCAAAGGTCATTCTGGGGTCACCCAGCCCCCCCACATGCTCCAAATTCACCCGGAATGGTCTCAATCGTTTGTGCTTCGTTTGTGCTGGTTTGTGCTGTTAAAAGTTTCGTTTGTGCTGCTTTCGTTTGTAAGATATTAGACATTTAATTATGGTGCGGTGATGTCACCAGCCCCCCCACATGCTCCAAGTTCATTCAAAATAGTCTCGATCGTTTGTGCTTCGTTTGTGCCGGTTTGTGCTGATAAAAGTTTTGTTTGTGCTGCTTCGGTTCAGGAGATATTAAAAGAGAAATCATATCATCATTTGTTCAATAAACAATTCTCTTTATTTCATTCACTGGTCTCTCATGATTGAACTTTTCATTTATTTACAAGGAGAATCATCTGTTACACCTCACTCCCACCACTAGGTGTGACACTTCTGTTCATGGTGCTCTTGTGGAAATTAGTGTTGTTAGTATAGGAGAAGTATTATAGTAGTATAGTTCACTTCAATTATAATGGTACAACTTTCAAAGAGCTAAGATTGTCGATGTTTCTTGAACAGAAAACTCATTGTTAATACTAGTATGGCCAATGGAGCTATGAAATACTAATTAGAGCTGCACATGGTACCCATGTTAGTTGCTGTACTGCGGCCTTAACCTTCCGGAGTCCCCCTGCCTCAGGCCAATCCAAAGTCCGTCACAGTGTCCCTCTGCATTCAAGACAGACTCTACTTCAGGAAAAGTGCTCTGTGCAGGTAAAGTTTCTCACAGTTACAGTCTGGGAGAACGTCTGTGGATTGACACTGACCTGGGAAGCACCTCCACAAAATTTTCTTTGTGTAAATTTCCCTTAAATCTGATGCTCCAAGGAGAGAGATTTACTTTAAGGGCAGTCATTGCTTTCAGAGGAGGCTTAACCCAGGATGCTCTTGGACATTATGTGGCCTACTGCAGGAGGTCTCCATGTGTCTGGGAGATGTATGATGACCTGAGAAGTGGAGTGACAGGAATGTCAGAAAAAAACAAAATATGCCCACATGCTGTGTTATACACAAAAGACTGATTGCATTGTTTAAATTTAAATATTTTCACAATACACACACAGACACACACACACACACACACACACACATATATTATATATATATATATATATATATATATATATACATTCATACAAACATATATATACACACGGCCCATGTATGTACAGTATAAACAGAGCTACAGCAAACAGATTATGGTGCGTGTATTTATTTGTTTATGACAATGTTAATATTACGACTGTTATTCTCATAACAACATATACAGAAACAAGTAAAAACACTTATCTTGGGGTTCGTGTTACATTTCACACATCCTGTGATCCGCTGTGTCTCTTAAAAGTTGAAAACGCACATTGGTTAGGTAACAATTACGTGAATGCGACTATTTAATGTGATTTGTTGTTTGGATTTTACCTTGTTACTTCAACTGTATTGTTAAAATAAAAAAGACAGTCGGCAAAAATCGGCACAAACGATTTAGACCATTTTGGGTCAATTTGGAGCATGCGTGGGGCTGGTGACGTCA
Source organism: Ameiurus melas (assembly GCA_012411365.1). Taxonomy (NCBI): domain Eukaryota; kingdom Metazoa; phylum Chordata; class Actinopteri; order Siluriformes; family Ictaluridae; genus Ameiurus; species Ameiurus melas. Next base: position 12,962,863 of record CM022778.1, on the reverse strand, counting down.
TTTCATAAAACTTAATCCCTAATATATTAAAATCAAAAGCAGCACAAACGATTGAGACTATTTTGAATGAACTTGGAGCATGGTTGGGTGACCCCAGAATGACCTATAAATATTATTTTAATATCTCCGGAACCGAAGCAGCACAAACGAAAATTTTAACGGCACAAACGAAGCACAAACGATTGAGACCATTTCGGGTTAATTTGGAGCATGTGGGGGGGCTGGGTGACCCCAGAATGACCTTTGAATATTCCTTTAATATCTCCGGAACTGAAGCAGCACAAACGAAAATTTTAACGGCACAAACCAGCACAAACGATTGAGACTATTTTGAATGAACTTGGAGCATGTGGGGGGCTGGTGACGTCACCGCACCATAATTAAATGTCTAATATCTTAAAAACGAAAGCAGCACAAACGAAACTTTTAACAGCACAAACCAGCACAAACGATTGAGACTATTTTGCTGACGTTTTGCGTTGGTGGTGGGGCCAACTTCACGCAGGTTGTCCAGGCCTATGAGGAAGCTACTGTTTATAGCTGCTTAAAAAGAGGCACTTGTTTCTTCAACATTCTATAACATTGAATGTAACTATGTATGGATAAAATGTACAACTAGACCTAGGCGATATAACAATATCGTAAATTGTGTCACAATGCACTTCATGAGAGAGAGCATAAACATATTTTGTATAATAAAAAAATATATAAATAATGTGTGTGTGTGTGTGTATGTATGTGTATGTATATATATATATATATATATATATACAGTGTATATATATATATATATAATATACAGTGCCTTGCGAAAGTATTCGGCCCCCTTGAACTTTTCAACCTTTTGCCACATTTCAGGCTTCAAACATAAAGATATAACATTTACATTTTTTGTGAAGAATCACCAACAAGTGGGACACAATTGTGAAGTGGAACGAAATCTATTGGATATTTTAAACTTTTTAGCAAATAAAAAACTGAAAAGTGTGGGCGTGGCAAAATTATTTGGCTCCTTTACTTTCAGTGCAGCAAACTACACCAGAAGTTCAGCGAGGATCTCTGAATGATCCAATGTTGTCCTAAATGACTGATGGTGATAAATAGAATCCACCTGTGTGTAATCAAGTCTCTGTATAAATGCACCTGCTCTGTGATAGTCTCAGGGTTCTGTTGGAAAGCGCGAGAGCATCATGAAGACCAAGGAACACACCAGGCAGGTCCGTAATACTGTTGGGGAGAAGTTTAAAGCCGGATTTGGATACAAAAAGATTTCCCAAGCTTTAAACATCCCAAGGAGCACTGTGCAAGCGATCATTTTGAAATGGAAGGAGTATCAGACCACTGCAAATTACCAAGACCTGGCCGTCCCTCTAAACTTTCAGCTCAGACAAGGAGAAGACTGATTAGAGATGCAGCCAAGAGGCCCATGATCACTCTGGATGAACTGCAGAGAACTACAGCTGAGGAGGGAGAGTCTGTCCATAGGACAACAATCAGTCGTACACTGCACAAATCCCGGCCTTTATGGAAGAGTGGAAGAAGAAAGCCATTTCTCAAAGATATCCATAAAAAGTCTCGTCTAAAGTTTGCCACAAGCCACCTGGGAGACACACCAAACATGTGGAAGAAGGTGCTCTGGTCAGATGAAACCAAAATCGAACTTTTTGCTGTCAAACATGGTGGTGGCAGCATCATGGTTTGGGCCTCCTTTTCTTCAGCAGGGACAGGGAAGATGGTTAAAATTGAGGGGAAGATGGATGCAGCCAAATACAGGACCATTCTGGATGAAAACCTGTTGGAGTCTGCAAAAGACCTGAAACTGGGACGGAGATTTATCTTCCAACAAGACAATGATCCCAAACATACAGCAAAATCTACAAAGGAATGGTTCACAAATAAAAGTATCCAGGTGTTAGAATGGCCAAGTCAAAGTCCCGACCTGAATCCAATCGAGAATCTGTGGAAAGAGCTGAAAACTGCTGTTCACAAACGCTCTCCATCCAACCTCACTGAGCTCGAGCTGTTTTGCAAGGAAGAATGGGCAAGAATTTCAGTCTCTCGATGTGCAAAACTGATAGAGACATACCCCAAGCGACTTGCAGCTGTAATCGCAGCAAAAGGTGGCCCTACAAAGTATTAACAAAGGGCGAGCGTAATATTTTGCACGCCACACTTTTCATTTTTTATTAGTTAAAAAGTTTCAAAAACCCAATAGATTTCGTTCCACTTCACAATTGTGTCCCACTTGTTGGTGATTCTTCACAAAAAAGAACATTTTTATATCTTTGTTTGAAGCCTGAAATGTGGCAAAAGGTTGAAAAGTTCAAGGGGGCCGAATACTTTCGCAAGGCACTTTATGTATGTATGTATGTGTGTGTGTATATATATATATATATATATATATATATATATATATATATATATATATATATATATATATATATATATATATATATGGGCAGCAACTAACAATTATTTTCACAATTGATTTAGTTGGCTGATTATTTTTTTCGATAAATCAGATGCGGGGGAAAACTTTCAGGTTAGTAAAAAACTAATGTGTTCCATTTGAGATGATATTACCTTTCTAAAATTCATACACTAGACCATTGGTTCTCAACCTTTTGTGAGCTTTGGACTCCTAGCATATTTTGAACAATCCACAAGGACCCCCTCACTCCACAACAATTATAGGCTATGTATTAAACAGTAATTTCTATATATGTTACTTTATTTTATTAATCTTTCACATTAATAATATTAACATTAAAATTGAATCAAAACATTTTCAGATTAAATTTTTTTCATTTTATTGTTGGTGTGACATTTAATTTGACTTATCCTTTGTTTATTTTATCCATCAATGCAACACTTGAACTTGTCTACCTCTCATACGTTTTTGCAAATTATCATTTCATTTGTAAATAAATTTAAAATAAATTCATCAATGAACAATTGTCAGCTCAGCTAACGTGATATTTGCGAATAACCTAATTGATTAATTTTAAAACATCTAATTTGAATATGTTTTGATACATTAATAAATAAATAAATAAATATATATATATATATATATATATATATATATATATATATATATATATATATATATATATATATATATATATAAATAAACATTTTTAAAACTTTCCTACGGAGCCCATGCAAACACTAGTGGTCAGTGGTGTAATTGCAGGGGGTCCGTAGGAGAAACACTGCACTAGACAATAGAGTACAAAGTGCATAGTGTAAGTGTATAGTACATGATTTTGGACACTAATTTAGTTTTTACTCTCCGAAGCATGTTTTCGAAACAGAAGTAATGTGATGAGTAAATAAATGTACAGCTCTCAGACCGACTAATCAATAATTTTTTGTTGACGAGATTTGATTTTCATAATCGATTATCAATTTTATCGATTAGTTGTTGTAGCTAATATATGTATTGCAGCTGATTTGATGTTAATTTGTCATTCATTTTTAATATTGTAAAATGTTTTTTCACATTTGCATAGAGTTGTTCATAACCATTTTTCTGAAAGTACTTACTCATATATCATATCATACCTAAAAATTCTGCTTATGTTGAATGAAACCATTTTGTTTTAATATGTGAAAAATAATTTTAAAAAGCACATTTAATTTGATGTGTGTGTGTCTCCTGTATTTCTCTTTCAGGTGTCTTCCTGATGCTTGGAGTGTGTCTTCCACAGACTGACTCATGAAGCATCATAATGAGCTCCATAGACAGGTGCGATCATCTCACACAGTCCTGTACAGATCGTAAACATTCCGCTCTCATCAGCGCTCTGATTTGAAGTTGATTTAATCTGCTGCAGCTGTTATTAAGACTCTGGTTTTTCATTAGGAATAGAATTAGCTTATTCACGATCGGCACTAAAGGACAGCTTAACAGATTTTCAGTTAGGGCTCAGATGACGTATTTGGTGTCATTGATGATATTTTTTCATCACTCTTTGGGTGTCAGATGAGTTTTGCTGTCAAGTGACATTCTGGTGTCATTGATGGCATTTTTGGCTTGGAGATGAATTTGGTGTCATTGATGGGGGTTTTTGGTTTTAGAGATGAATTTGGTGTCATTGATGGGGTTTTTGGTTTTAGGGATGATGAATTTGGTGTCATTGATGGGGGTTTTTGGTTTTAGAGATGAATTTGGTGTCATTGATGGGGTTTTTGGTTTTAGAGATGAATTTGGTGTCATTGATGGGGTTTTTGGTTTTAGAGATGAATTTGGTGTCATTGATGGGGTTTTTGGTTTTAGAGATGAATTTGGTGTCATTGATGGGGTTTTGGTTTTTAGAGATGATATGAAGGTGTCATTGATGGGGTTTTTGGTTTTAGATGAATTTGGTGTATTTGATGGGGGTTTTGTTTTAGAGATGAATTTGGTGTCATTGATGGGTTTGGTTTTAGAATTTTGGTGTCATTGAGGGTTTTGAGGTGTTTGGTTTTAGAGAGAATTTGGGTCATTGATGGGGGTTTTGGTTTTAGAGATGAATTTGGTGTCATTGATGGGGGTTTTTGGTTTTAGAGATGAATTTGGTGTCATTGATGGGGTTTTTGGTTTTCGAGATGAATTTGGTGTCATTGATGGGGTTTTTGGTTTTCGAGATGAATTTGGTGTCATTGATGGGGTTTTTGGTTTTAGAGATGAATTTGGTGTCATTGATGGGGTTTTTGGTTTTAGAGATGAATTTGGTGTCATTGATGGGGTTTTTGGTTTTAGAAATGAATTTGGTGTCATTGATGGGGTTTTTGGTTTTCGAGATGATGAATTTGGTGTCGTTGCTGAGGTGTTTATGTCAGAGGTGATGTTTGGGTATAAGAGATGGCCACTTTAGTGATTTTTTTTTTTAGTTTTTGCTATCAGATGAACGTTGTCTTCAGGTGTCAGAGATGACGGTTTTTGGTGCGAGATGATATGGTGCATTTATGTTGTTCGGCATGACCTTTTCTGGTGTGAAAGATGACACTTTTTGCAGTACGGAAGTTTTTACGTCATCATTTCATAAATATTATGAGGTTCAGCAGGCAGTTACTGTGACATCGGGTTGCTTTCAAAATAGCATCTGCTTCGTTTAAATGAAGAAGAAAAAAAGCAGCTGCAGTTGTTTTATCGTGTCTGTCTTGCACCGAAATGAAAACCCCTGGCTGAAGCTGAAACTTAAATGGAGGACACGCTGCACAAGCATGATCATAAAGTCAATAACAGGACAAAACCAAGCTGTCAATAAATAGTCACAATTAGCATAAAATAAACTCTTTGATATGACTGTTTTACTAATCAACTAATGTGACTTTTTAAAATCGGATTAAATAAAAAGGAAAAGAAACAAGCAGTGTTTTTTAATCACGTTCTAATTTTCATTGCCTTTATTTATTTATTAGTTTATTTTTCTTTCTCTCTCTTTCTCTCTCTCAGTTTCAGTTTAAGATTTCAGTTTCTGGGTTTTTTTCTTTTCTTTTCTTTTTTTCTATCAAAAATTTGACCTTTTTTGTCTTTCTGAAGGTGCCATTTAGTGAGACATGATTATTAATTAAATTATTTCGTATAAATCTTTTTATTTATTTTTTTATATATATTTATTAATAGTTGGACAACCTTAGAATTTTTTTTCTCTAGTCCTGACCTGCTTTTTCTTCCACGCAGTATTTAACGGAGTTGTTTGTGTCACAGGGATGACGGCAGCATTTTTGATGAGTTGATGGAAGACGATGAGAGGGATAAGGCCAAACGGTAGGACCGTTGCGTTTTTCTGGAGCTCCTTGACATCACATTGCGAAAGTTTTCAATTCTCAGGAAATGTACTGATCGTTTTACTGTGATTTCAGCGTTTCCCGGAATAAATCGGAGAAGAGGAGGAGAGACCAGTTCAATGTCCTCATCAAAGAACTGGGCACCTTGCTGCCTGCCAACACTCGCAGGATGGACAAGTCCACTATCTTACAGAAAAGCATCGACTATCTACGCAAGCACAAAGGTACCACACTTTGGACAACAAAGTGGTCCAGATCACTGTTAGTTTGTTCACAGTTTAATTGAAGTAAGGTCAATTAAAACGTGTCGTCATAGAGAAGCTGATTTTAGATGATGAACACTTGAATCTTTTTTTTGTTTAGTCATCCCAACCTCTGTCCAACACACTCTGTATGAGATGAGTAAAATGTTTTAGAGTGCTGATTGGGAGTTGAATCCACTCACTGTTGTACTGTGAAGACACGCTGTGCTTTTTTTTTTTCCCTTTCCATTTTAAGTACATTTGCATTTATTTGCTCGATGCTTTTATCCACTCGCGAGTGCTGTAGAATTCCGTCCAAAAAGCGATCCGTTAAAGCAGCTGACTCAGTCATATGACTTGCTGCAAGTCAAGCTGATTTTATGCTTCATTACGAGCAGACTCCTGGAGCTTTCCGAAGGGTAGAGGACGGGGCATTTCGGAAAAGTCATTTTTCAAAAAAATCGAAACGTCTGAACGCGTCGGCCCGCTCGCGCTTTCAGTTTCATCGGTGGGTCGGATCGACGTTTCCCTTTCAAGTCAGCGTAGTGATGATGTTTACTGTTAAGTACCAACCCGAACAAGCTATAGAAGCACTCAGCGAGTAAACAACAAAAAAAAAAATCACAAGATGTAAAAGTACCACAACAGTTCCACGAATTTAATTTGTCGAACGGCGTTCCAAGAGCATGTATCGTCTGTGTTCGCCACGCACGATTCCGCTTCCTGGTTCGAAACCGTTACTACAGTAGAGTTAGCGACATCATCATCAGCGGAAAACAATACTTTTTCAGGAATATAACTTTTGACTTAAAATATGAAAGCTCGTCAGACGGAAAGCGGGAAAGAGGGGCGAAAAAAAAGCACAGCGTGTCTTCACAGTACAACAGTGAGTGGACTCAACTCCCAATCAGCACTCTAAACATTTTACTCATTATCTCTTACACTGTGTGTTGGACAGAGGTTGGGATGACAAGGAAGCAGGAACACCTTTAATGGGAACGTAGGCCTGAAGCCAGAGGCTGAGTGTCATGGCTAATGTTCTGTATAATCAGTATATTCATTATAACCAATTAGTAGTAAGCACATGCCCTCGAATAATCGTTTACCATTCAAATGGGTTATTCTGTATCACTATTTTGCTGTTTATACAGCACTGTGAATGCTCAATTCTGATTGGCCAGAAGGTGTTGATTAATTCTCTTTAACAGTCGTTCTGGCTCATACGCAACAACTTTAAGAGGAGCGTATATGGCAGGCGCTCCGCATAAGTAGATTAAAAGAAAGTGATATAGCAAACCTTTCTGTGAGGAGATGTTTGCTTAGCAGTTTTGGAAGGAGTCTCCAGTGTCAGCGCTTCGGAACAATCGGACATAAAGCTGTAACTTTCAAGTGCACCTATTATGGTTTTTCAAATATTACCTTTCATGTAGTGTGTTATATACGTAGCTGTTTGTGAACGTAAAAAGTCTGCAAAGTTTCAAAAATCAAGCTCACGACAAACAGAGTTATCGACTCCCAAAAGAAGGAATTGATTCTGAACGGCTGAATCGAGTTGTTAGTGATTCCAGACTTTACTTCCTGTACTAACCTACGTAGGTTTGTAACAAAAAGCCCCGCCTCTGGTCTTCATCGGCTGCTCGCTGATTGACGGAGCTGAAACTCGTTACGGTAGCGGGCGTTTCCTTTTCGAAACACAAGCGGTAGGCCAATCACAACAGATTGGGACATCTGACCAATCAGAGCAGAGTATGATCTCTGAAAGGAGGAGTTTAGATTGAATCATTTAACGAGTCGTTTGTGAAAGTCCTTAGAATGGAGAACGTTATGGTTTCTCGGTAACGTGACCCAACGACACAAGTGATAACCAGAACTAAATTTGTGTTGTAGACGTTCCACAATATTAAATGTAACCATCAATGACTTGTTCTTTAATTAGTAAAACTAAGTGGTTGTTATATAATAGGGGCAAAAAAAAAAGACTTGATGCTGTTGTATGAAAATATTGTGACCACGTTGTTGATTGTTTTCAAATACCAGAATGCCCCTTGAATGTTTTATTTCTTACTTACACGCAGTTCTTTGTTTATGGACAGCTGTCAAAAAGCTTATGATCCTTCTACGATTGTAAGGGAAAAGCTAGAGCATTCCAGGTTTTCGGAGTTGTTTTTTTTTTTGGCAAATATGTACAGGAACCTTTGCATTTTTTCTCTTTTTTTGACTACTATACTAGCGGCTGTGGTTCTAGTTGTAGAAGAGTAAAAGCAAACAGTAGTACTGTTGATGTTCAGTATGAGCAGATATGGGAACAAGAGTCCTTGTGTGAGCAACAGGCTTTATGATTACAGCAACGGTTTTTAGATACACTGTACATCTACAGTGTCCAGGTGAAATCATCCACTAAATTAAGAGTGAGACTAAATTATGTGCAGAATTTCCAAGCAGTGCAAAGTGCCCAGAAGTGCTACAAATGAGTCCGTCTGTGAGGCAAACCGTCTGTCCATCTGTCTACGACGAAAGCTGATGTGTTATGATGATTATGATGAGGGGCAGTGTTGGCTTGGTGGTTAAAGATCTGGGTTACTGATCAGAAGGTCAGGGGTTCAAGCCCCAGCGCTGCCACTTTTGGGCCCTTATCAAGGCCCTTAACCCTCTCTGCTCCGGGGCGCTGTATCATGGCTGACCCTGCGCTCTGACCCCAACTTCCTGACATTATGGGGTATGCGAAGAAAAGAATTTCACTGTGCTGTAATGTATACATGATCAGGAAAGACTCATTATCATGATGATAACTGAGATGATGCTTTTTGTGCAGAAATTGCTGCGCAGTCGGATTCGAGCGAGATCAGACAGGATTGGAAACCCCCGTTCCTCAGCAACGAGGAGTTTACACAGCTCATGCTGGAGGTGAGATTTTCAAATTTGTGTGTATGAAGGCTGTTTAAAAAAAATAAATATATATATATATATATATATATATATATATATATATATATATATATATGTATATACACGTGGATGTGTGTGTGTGTGTGTGTGTATGTGTATATATTTATATATATATATATATATATATATATATATATATATATATATACACACACACACACACATACACGTTTGTGTATATATATATATATATATATATATATATATATATATACACACACACACACATACACACACACACATACATGTGTGTATATATATATATGTATATATATATATATAAAAATCTTTTTATTTAAATGCATATCCACATTTTGTCATTGCTAGGCGTTGGACGGCTTCTTCCTCGTTATCCTGACTGATGGAAACGTCATCTATGTCTCTGAAAGTGTTACGTCCTTACTCGGCCACCTACCGGTAAGTGTGTGTGTGTGTGTGTGTGTGTGCGAGACACGCAGAATTGATTGATTACTATTTCGGCAGAAGTGTAACCGCATGGTATGTTTCACAGTTTTCCTTTTATAATATATAGGAAAGTCTTAACGGATGGTGAACTTTGCAATTATTTTTTTCTGTAACATGCCTGTCTACTTTTTTTTTTTTTTTTTGTCTTTTTAACTATGAGAGAGAGAGAGTAATGATAAATAATGACTTTCTTTAATAAGTATATAAAACGTACTCTGGCAAATCGCAGTGCTGTATGATGGAATAAAACACTTTGGGATAAGTGTAATCAACTTACGGGGAAAGTTGCGTCAGCTTCATGTCAGACCTCATCACATCACATCGTTTCACTTCACTGTTGATTGATTGATTTTTTCTGGAACATTACACCCTTTTGTATTCATTATTACTTATGAAATACTGAATAGGTTAGCCCTGTTGACTTCGTATGCTTTGTTTCTGGGTCGTAGTCAGATTTGGTGGATCAGAACCTGCTAAACTTCCTTCCCATTGGAGACCACACTGACGTGTACAGAGCCCTGTCTTCACATCCAGAAGGCGAAAACCTCAGCCCAGAATACCTCAAGAGTGAGTGACGTAATAATCAGATTCGACCGAGAGTTGGCCGCAGCTTGGTAATTACGATACCCGATGTACGACGTCTCTGCCATTCCCTGTTTGTGTTTTCTAGCTAAGGGCCAGCTGGAGTTTTGCTGTCACATGCTCCGAGGCTCGGTGAACCCCAAAGAACCGCCTGTGTACGAGTACGTCAAATTTATCGGCAACTTCAAGTCGCTCAACAACAGTGAGTACTGTTTCCGCTTTTTGTTCATTTCCAGAGCTGCTGCGTACATGGCCTCGTTCCCCAATCTCAGTAAACCAAACTAATCGACGGCAAATTTACACAATTTTAGTAAAAACGCTGGTTTGATTGGGGTTTTTTCCGTATTTGCGTGTGTATGTTGATAAATGTCAATCATCGGGAGCTTATCAGGTCACGCTAGTTAGTCTTCAAGGTTCACGTTAGTTAGTCTTCAAGGTTCACGTTAGTTAGTCTTCGCGTTTACGCGTCAGTTAGTCTTCAAGGTTCACGCAGTTAGACTTCGAGGTTCACGTTGTTAGTGTCTTCAAGGTTCACGCGTTAGTTTCAAGGTTCACGCCAGTTAGTCTTCAAGGTTCACGTTAGTTAGTCTTCAAGGTTCACGTCAGTTAGTCTTCAAGGTTCACGTTAGTTAGTCTTCAAGGTTCACGTTAGTTAGTCTTCAAGGGTCCCGTTAGTTAGTCTTCAAGGGTCACGTTAGTTAGTCTTCAAGGTTCACGTTAGTTAGTCTTCAAGGGTCCCGTTAGTTAGTCTTCAAGGTTCACGTCAGTTAGTCTTCAAGGTTCACGTCAGTTAGACTTCAAGGTTCACGTCAGTTAGACTTCAAGGTTCACGTCAGTTAGTCTTCAAGGTTCACGTTAGTTAGTCTTCAAGGTTCACGTTAGTTAGTCTTCAAGGGTCCCGTTAGTTAGTCTTCAAGGTTCACGTTAGTTAGTCTTCAAGGTTCACGTTAGTTAGTCTTCAAGGTTCACGTCAGTTAGTCTTCAGCGTCCGTTAGTCTTCAGCACGTTAGTTAGTCTTCAACCCATATTTCAGGGTCCTTGCTTCAATACATTCACTCCCGTATCGCTGTCTTCAAGTCTTAGTTAGTCTCAAGGGTCCCGTTAGTTAGCTTCAAGTTCACGCGAAGTAGTCTTCAAGTTACGTTAGTTAGTCTTCAAGGTTCACGTTAGTTACTCAAGCCGTGCTCAGGTCACCTTTAACCAATTCACCATTAACTTCAGGTTCACAGTTAGACCAAGTTCACCAGTAGCTCGCGTTCGCGTAAGTGTCTTCAGGTTCACGTTAGTCTTCAGGGTCCCGTTAGTTAGTCTTCAAGGTTCACGTGGTTAGTCTCAAGTTCACGTTAGTTAGTCTTCAAGGGTCCCGTTTAGACTTCAAGTTCACGTTAGTTAGTCTTCAAGTTCACGCGTTAGGCCCGTTAGTTGGTCTTCAAGGTCCCGTTAGTTAGTCTTCAGTTCACGTTAGTTAGTCTTCAAGGTCCTAGTATCCTTCACATTCTCAGTTCACTTTCTTCTCCACCAACCATCTTCCTATCAAGGTTCACATACGCTTCCAGTTCACCATTCTCATTCACTATCTCAAGCCAAATTTCTCCTCTTCAGTTACTTAGTTCTCAAGGTTCACGTTAGTTGTCTTCAAGGGTCCTTTTGACTTCCACGAGTTAGTCTTCGGTACGTAGTTGTCTTCAGGGCTGTGGTCTTCAGGGTCCCGTATAGTCTTCAAGGTCACGCGTTAGTCTTCAAGGGTCCCGTTAGTTGTCTTCAAGTTCACGTTAGTTAGTCTTCAAGGGTCTGCATGCACGATTTATAGACACTCATAAACAGGATTAGGATCCGAAAGTTTTTTTTTTTTTTTTTTACCGTATTTTTTACGGGAATACTAATTTTTCTTTGTGTGTAAACGCTCATACGACCAATTTACACTGAAATTCATCCGTATCCAGCTTGATAAACGAGGCCCAATGTTTGCATGTTGAAATGTGTTCCTAGAGACCTCAATTTTTGTTCCACATGATTACTGTATAACTTAAGCTAAACATTTCGTCTTATACCACAGCAGTTTTCCTACTATTGCAATATTTTGGCTGTCATGACCTCTATTTGTAATCTTTCTCTCTCTCTCTCTCTCTCTCTCTCTCTCTCTCTTTCTCATTTGACGTTTTTCTTCCTCAGTGCCACGTATAAGCCGGAATGGTCTAGAAGGAGTACTCCAGCGGTCATTGCACCCAGCCTTTGACGATCACGTGTGTTTTGTAGCAACAGTGAGGCTAGCCAAGCCTCAGTTCATCAAGGCAAGATGCTCAGTTTTTATTTCTGTTAACATCTCCACAAAAGCCCATCATTCTTGATTTGTTGTGCATTTGTCGTTCATGTGGATTTTCCATATGCTTTTTAAAAATACATATTATGAGAAGTATTGGTCCCTGGCTTTACTGGTCTTATAGTTTGCTTTTAGGGTTGTTGTGGGTGTCGTTAAGTATTGATGATTTTAAATCATATTTTTTTTTGCTGTAGAGCAAATGTGCTTACCTGGAAAGAGGATTAATTATCGTCTGTAACGCACGTCATGAGCAGATCTGGGCTTAGCTAGTATCGACGGATTACCGATTAACTGGGATTGTGCTACGTCTTACGCCAAACACATTTGTGTTTAACTTGTATTGATTACTGATAGACTGTCTGCAGATGATGTCTACCAGTGGTACATGTGTGCTTAGATTCTATTGATTGATTGATTGTCTGCAGGAGATGTGTACAGTGGAGGAGCCCAATGAAGAGTTTACCTCTCGACACAGTCTAGAGTGGAAATTTCTTCTGTTAGATCACAGGTAATGCGGTTTCTTTGTTGAGTTTTTCCCTTTTCCATTTACCCCTACTCATCAATTTTAATCATACTTTATTTAAGCTTGTTGAGTAATTTGTTTATTCTTTTTTTTTTTTTATACCATTTTCCAGAGCTCCTCCCATCATTGGCTATCTTCCCTTTGAGGTTCTGGGGACGTCAGGCTACGACTACTATCATGTAGACGACCTGGAGTCACTGGCGAAATGCCACGAGCATTGTGAGTAAATGTACACAATCACACACGCACACACACAAATCCATGCACCCAGCTATATCATCTACATGTATGTAAAGTTGTGCCACTTTGTTAAAGCACTTAATGATCTACATATACATGTTCTTACTACCTTGTGCAGTGATGCAGTTTGGAAAGGGCAAGTCATGTTATTATCGATTCCTGACCAAAGGCCAACAGTGGATCTGGCTCCAGACTCACTACTACATCACCTACCACCAGTGGAACTCACGGCCCGAGTTTATCGTGTGCACGCACACCGTAGTCAGGTAATTTGTGCACACGCGTCTCCCGATATACAAAGAAACACCCGTTTCATATTCTTCGGACATTTAGCAACACGAGGGCCTCGTCAGCGACTGCTACAGACCAGGCTTGAAGGCAACATGTGGAGGTAATGTGCAGAGGCTTTGCAGGACAGTTGCTCTGTAGGACTTACATTGCACTCGGCATGACAGGCCATCTACTAACAGAACAGAGGCTGCAGGGAAAGCTTCTATGTGGCTTTGGATTAAGAGAGCAGATCCATGGGAGAGTGCTCCAAGGGCGCAAGCTGAGGCCTGATCAACTTGGGTAATCTGAAAAAGGGTGTCTGATGTTCGAAAGACCCGAAACACCCATGGTTCTCATTAAACATCAGTGACGATGTGCCCTAGCTTAGCATTGGAACATGCTTCATAATGGTGAAGCAGCTTGTGTACTTCGAACATCAGGGCTTAAATGCTCAGAGTAGGGTCACTGTTAGTGAAACAGATCTGGTGGGAGAGATCAAGTACATTGTGATCCTAAGGACCCCATCAAAGTTACAAAAAAAGACCAAGTGTACCCTAACTGGAATACGGTTACCGAGACCTACCCCTGGATCCATGCCTGTCCACAGTCAAGCACCTGGTGAACGAATAATCCGGTCAGGCTCAGCTTGTGGGGTCACCACCCACAAGATGAAGGGTAGAGGGCAAATGCAATACCAGTTGGCTGGCAGGAATGTGATGGACAGTCTTATACTGCCTGGGTTCTTCCATTGGAAACTGGCTTTGAGAACTTTATATAGACTCTAGCACCAGACTTCTTGATCAGAGGTTGTCTTCTACTCTGGAGTTCCCACAGGAGATTGACATCAGTCTGGTTTGGGGATGCTTACCAGCGTATACAGGAAGGAAGACTCTTGACTGTTGTTTGTAAGTATGTACCAAAGAGCAGTTCGGAATATTCAGGCTTGATTATGAGGAACGTCCTCTACAATCTGAACTCAAAAGGTGAAATTATTAGACTTCTGTCGACAGATAATCAATAACAAACACAAGATTTCTCTTAAATGTACTTAATACCAGACAACCTTGGGCCAAAGGTCAGTGGTCAGTTTTGTAACTGTATCCGCAAACCTGAGGCCATATGTTTTGGACACTCGAGTAATTAAAGGGGGGCCTGAGCTGTCACTTGATTATCTCTTGGTGGTGAGATTTATCTGGTAAAGACAAAAGAGCCTTCTGGGTTGCTTGCGAGTGTCTGGCACAAGGTTGAGAGGTGTGGGGAAACCCTGAAAAGCCGGCTTTTGATGTGGTCTTCGTCAAACGCAGTTGCAGAAGTGAAAGGACGGGCATTGGAGAGGCCATGAACAAAGAATCTTGGGTGGTCTTAATGAAGTTTTGGCAAACCATGAATGAGTGCTGGGAAGAGCTCTTTGAGGAACTCTATCCTAGTGGACATTCTCCCTTGAGGAGGAAGTGCCAGACGTCCTGAGTCTCTCTCTGTGACTTAGCCTGCTATGGCAGTTCAAAACCTACATAGCAGAAAGGCTGTGGTGTGGATGAGATTCAGCCAGAGATGTTGACATGCCTTTTGAAAGTTTCCTGGAGATCTGTGGGATCTTATTCACTGGTGATGGAAAAAAAAAACTGTGATATTGGCAAATGGATTGGGTAAGGGGAAGCTTTGTTATAGTTTCTGTAGTAGTCTGCGGTGATGAAGCAGGAGCTCAGTTTTGTTTTTTTGGACAAAGCTGTTAATCATTTATGTCCCTATCCCCATCTATAGTGACGAGATGGAATGAAATAGCATGTGATAGCCTAGTAGTGGAGAGTCAAATCCCAGGACTACCAGTACGAGAAAACCACTGTTTGGTCATTGAGCAAGACGCTTCACCCTTAAATGTATATGTGTGTCTTGTATAAGCTACTCAGTTGTGGAAGCGGTATACTTTTAGAAGATGTGAGTGCCTTCCTCTATGCTCTATTTTCCTCATACTCTCTGTATAGTTATTGTCACCCTTTTTCAGACTTTAATCCCCCCCCCCATTTTTTCCGTTTAGGTATTCTGATGTACGGACAGAGCAGAGAAGAGAGATGGGCATTGAGGACTCGCCTCCTGAGAGAACAGTAGACAAGGTGAGATACAGCTTAGAGCCAAGTGAAATCAACAGCAACAGAAATCAACCAAGTGAAAATCAACATACTTAAAGAATACTTTAAGTAAATTTCAGCACAGGCCCTAATGGGTTTAATAACAGGTTGTGGACAGCTGTTGGTTTAATTAGACTCTCCCCGTTCCTCTCTCTGCTTCTCTCTAGCAGACTCAGGACTCTGGTTCTGAATCACAGTTAAACACCTCCAGCCTGAAGGAGGTGCTAGAGCGCTTCGATCACAGCCGCACATCGTCCACGTCCTCACACAGCTCCCACAAGTCCTCGCACACAGCCTTGTCTGACAGCACGTGCAACTGTAAGTGACACCGTATTCTTTTAACACCTTCGTTCGGATATTAATTTGCTGTGGAATATTTTGTGCAATATCATCATAATCCTTATTTTACTGTTCTTGAATAATTAAAAAAATAATAAAAACCAACCAGCAACTAGTGTTTCTAACCATTTGTATATGGTTTTGAGACCATTTGCGTCTCAAAATTGAGTAAAATTGATTTGCATTATGTTACATCGTGATATACAGTCCCCTCTGAAAGTATTTGAAGAGCAAGGTCAATTCTTTTTGTTCTTGCTATACACTAAAGACATTTGGATCTGGGATCAAAAGTTGAATTTGAGACAATAGATGAAAACTACACTTTTAATTTCCTGAAATTTTCATCAAGATGTGTTCCTCAGCTTAGAACATGTCACCTTTTTGTTTGAACCCACCCATTTTTCAAGTGATCAAAAATATTGGACATCTGACTGACTGGTGGTTCTTGTTGCCCAGGTATGGCCTGTTGGATTGATTGTTTAAACAATTAATAGCTCAGAATGTCTACTCTTGTCTTGAGCCTTGGGTTTTGCCTGTGAAAACTGCATTTGTTGTTAAAAATGATGAACCAACATGAAGACCAGAGAGCTGTCTATGGGAGAAAAGCAAGCCATTTTGAAACCGAGAAAAGGGGGGAGAAATCAATCTGAGCCATTGCACAAGCCATTGAAAAAGAAAGAAACCACTGGTGTACTGAACAACCAGTGATGGAACAGGTCGGCCAAGGAAAAACAACAGCAGTTGTTGACGAGCATTGTGAGAGCTGGGAAGAAGAACCCGAAACACCAACAACCTCCACAGGGCAATCCACTGTTCGAAGAAATATCGAGACCATACCACAAGCTGCAAACGGCAGTCTTGGCAACGATGTATATATCATGTCCTCAATGTGTAGCAAAAACAAAGGAATTGGCCTTGCCGTTCCAGAACATTCAGAGGGGTTCTGTAACTACAAAACGCATGTCTATTGAAGAGCCAGTGATATCCTGATGAAATCCAGCTGTTTTGGATGTTTGTAACTGCGTTCTGATGATTACTCTGTGATTTTAACCACAGTCCGATTACTCAATCGTGTCTTGTTTCTGTCTCAGCCACTCCCCCGAAGCTGCAGATGGACATGAGCACTCCACCTCGGCCTAGCACTATTGACGTAACGTTACAGCGCCGGTCCTCTGTTAGCAGCCAGGTGGGATTCGGCGTTTTACGCAAACTGTCTGTACTCAGTCTTTTATGCAAAATATCTAATTCTAGATATCAATGCCTGATATGCAAAACTGAGCCTTTTCCCATGCCGTAATTCACCTGACTCAACATGGAATTGCCTAACTCATTTAAAAGCTTGGGAATTGGCTGCATAGAGAAATAAATCTGCTTATTTCTACACACATACACAGGTTATATACATGATTACAAAGTAGCGGTGATGGTATGTTTTTGTTTGATTTTAATGATAGTCATTTTGATTGAAACGCTTGAAATTTGGTTCTAGGTGAAGATAAATAGTGAAGACTTCTAACATAAAAATACCTTTGTAATGCCTTTTAGAAATAGGTTTTGTATATCTCTATCGAGATATCTTTTCTATGTGTGTGTGTGTGTGTATATATATATGATCTTGAAATATAAGATAGGGTTGGCTTCAGAAGACGGTTTTCTTACTGCTGTGAAAAATGTCTTGATTTTCTTTTCTGTTTTTTCCCCCAGAATATTCACACTAGTTCTCCTGC
The DNA here is from genome assembly GCA_012411365.1 of Ameiurus melas. Lineage (NCBI taxonomy): Eukaryota > Metazoa > Chordata > Actinopteri > Siluriformes > Ictaluridae > Ameiurus > Ameiurus melas. The sequence goes on along the minus strand of CM022778.1, from coordinate 12,945,305 downwards.
TCAAGTTAACCAGCAGCAGCAACAACCACCTCAAAATAACGCACAGGTAAGAACGTTAACACAGTCGTTTATTCCTTACTGTCTCTTAAACACGCCTCTCTTAAAAACATCCACTCAGGCGGTAGTTCCAGCTGCAGGTTACATATCATGATCATGATCATTTTTATCCATTTTTAAGCTTTTCATATAGTTCTGTTTTTATAGAACACAGTTTCGATGGTCTGAAATTGCCATTGAAATAAATTTCCCTTTATTTGGTCATTCTCATCTTGGTTGCTTTATCGTTATTTGACCTTATCACTTTTACATATGTTTTATTTAAAATAATAAATGTTCCATAAATAATGGCCTGAAGTTGAGTCCGAATTTAGGCTGGCTAGAAGTAATAAAAAAAACTAAACTTACTGTAAAGCCTCCCTTACCTTAGATGAGGCTTGTTGATGAACTCTTGATTTCGTTCTATATTTGATGAGACTAATGCATTCCATCAGCCTTACGATAGTGTCCACATTGTGTGTGTGTGTGTGTGTGTGTGTGTGTGTGTGTAGCAATACTCTACACAGCTGAATGCCATGCAGCATCTGAAGGATCAGTTGGAACAGAGGACGCAGATGATCGAGGCCAATATTAAAAAGCAGCAGGAAGAACTAAGGCAAATTCACGAGCAGCTTCAGAAGGTGCAGGGCCAGGGCCTACAGGTATTGAATACTACACTACATTTTAGTATCTGATGTATGTAAGACTACACAATGTACCATTTTCTGAGACAAATGCACGTAAGTGCTTCAGGCATCTCGACCGACGCTTAGTAGTGCGTACTCGCCGAGGCTTAAGGCGTGGCCTTTCCAGAACCTTCAAACTAACTGTCCCTCAGTGGTGGAATGAGCCTCACCTCAATCCGGACCGCAGAATATGTCACTATCTTAAAAAAAAGAATAAACAGCTAAAGGCCCACCTCTTCCATGAGCACTTACCTGACCTCTAACCTCCACAACCCCGACATTATTAAAAAAAAAAAAAACACATACTCTGGCTCTTACACCTCGACTCGGTGCACTTTGCTTCTCTAGAACTCAATTATAAATCTTGTACAGTTGCACTACTTGTATTGTTCTCCGCTTGATATATCGCTTTGCTTGTACTTCCTCATTTGTAAGTCGCTTTGGATAAAAGCGTCCGCTAAATGAATAAACGTCTCGGAGGAAGCATATGTTGGTTGGTAGAGTGAAAGCTGATGGGAGAGAGATGACTGGGAAGGGAATTGGCAGGTGACTGAATTGGGTGGGAAACACGTGCCCTGAAAACACTATCAATTCATTTCTCTTTGTTTTGTCTACACGAACGCTGACTTCTCCGGTCCGTACTTGCCGTTAACCGCACCTACGCAAGATGGCCGCCACACGTGTCCCGCGTTTTTTTGGTGTGTCGCTTGTGCACGTCCTCAGAAATGAACACGGCGTGTCCGTATGGTACGACACCAACGTAAATAGTGGAGGCAGTATAGCACCATGTGACACTGTATCCAAAACCTGACTAGACAAAGCCACTTTGACTTTCTAACTGCATACTAATCTATTCGGCTTGTGATCCAATCAAAAGTTTGGGGGTAAGAAAGATGTAGATGTATTAAGTAGCGCGCTTGCTGGACTTTTGCATCGCTGTATTCTTATATTGCTTGGCGCACATCTGGAAATTTTTTTTAAAATAGCCAGGGTTTGTGTGATAATTCAGTTTTTTTTTGCTAGCAATGTTGGCACCTCTGGGTTTTACGGATTGTGTAGCTTGTGAACTCTGCGGGGAAAACGTTTTTCATTCGTTCCAGATGTACGTGCAGCAGTCATCGGGCGGGGTCAATGTGCAGCTCCCTCACGTGAGTGGCGCTTCATGCTCCTCACGAGCTGTAGTCGGAGTACAGAGCGTCACGAGCACCGCCCACAGCGGCATGCATCACACCTTTCAACAGCAGCAAGCTCCGCCTTCGCATCAGCAGATTTCACAAGGCTCTGTCCTTACACAGGTTAGACACGCTGATATACTCATTTTCTTTCTAAACAATACAAATGTTGTCACGTGATAAATACGTCCCATTCATGATTAATGAAACAACTCGAAGACAAAAATCAAGACCGCGAATTTCAGCCTGTCATGGTTCATGAGACAGGGAAATCTAAGAGTAGGATTATCTAACAGAAGCAGACCGAGTAGAGTGCAGTTCCAAATTACGTCAATATTGTACGAAATGGCTCTGAAGCATTTGAACTGATCTCATGCTTTTCTGTTCAGTTCTGACCGATCCATTAAGGATGACATCATTACATTTGTCTGCCCTCGTTCCTCCTTATAGCACATCAGTATGCTAATGGTATCGAGGTGAAGCAGCATTTTAGAGCTTGCCGTTAATTATGCGGTTTCTTTCCTTTTTAAACTTTTAAACTCTTCTGGGTTTTTTCTTCTTCTTGTCTGCAGGGTTCAGTGTACAACACGATGATGGTCAGTCAGCCAGGTACCGGCAGTGTCGTGCAGATCCCCAGCACCCCGTCACATAACATCAGTCAAGTAACTACAATCAACAGGTATATATGTGTATACGCAATACAAAAAAAAAAAAAACGCATTAATATAAAGCTGTGACACGAGGTACAGTTGGTACTACTGTCAGAGCTGCTCTTAAAGACAATGAATTCTGCACCTTGTGATTAATCAGTATTGAGTATTCAGCATAGATGTGGTATAAGTGAATATTTTATTAAGTAGACTTAGCTCGGTGGTTCTCAACCAGGGGGCATGGAGAGATCGGAAAGGGGTGCAAATTGTTTTCAAGGCATGCCACATGATCGGGGAGTCTTGGGCAGGCTTTACTTACAAAAGGTTGAGAACCTCTGACTTAGCTTATACATTTTAGTGTATTTATGGTAGATCTACGATCCCATTTACACACAATATTTTGTCTACAGGCAATATGGCCGCTCAATACATATGTCTACACAAAGTGCAAGACAGCATTTTCACTAATAGATTCTCCTTCTTCAGGTTTCCAGGGCAGCAGTTGGTCACGAAGTTAGTCACTGCTCCCATGGCCTGCAGTACCGTAATGGTTCCCACAACAATGTTTATGGGCCAAGTAGTGACCGCTTACAGTCCGTTTGCACAGCAGCCAGGCCAAACACAGACAATAGCAGCGCCGTCTGATTCGCAGCAGCATCAGCAGGGGCAGCCGCAGGGGTTGACACAGCCGCAGCAACAGCAACCGTTTTTACAGGTAGTGCAAAAATCCACATCAACACTCACCATGACTCAAATGAAGCTGCAAATCATCTCAGAATTGTTTTGCTACTGTGTGACAATATGAGGTGAAATGTATTATACTTGAGATGTTTGCTGCTTGTTTTGAGAGAATTTCATGTTTCTGTTTGCTGTATGAGGGGGGGAAAAAGAGGGATCTCAACAAGGGTGGACAAATCATAAACTCATGATGTTCTTTTAAGTTGTATGGGAGACCCCAGAGTTTGTTACAAAACATACTTAAACTGCATCATGAATGCCCAGGAGCTAGCAAAAGAAGTCTGGGACAAAGTTTTGGAAAGTATCAAGCAGGGCTTGGTTACTGAAAAAAAGAAAACAAAAAACAGCCCACAGAACACTATTAATCCATTAGTAAATAAATGAAAAGAATATGACACAACCAAGACTCTAGAGGAGGCCATCCACCAAAAAGTCAGTGACTGGTTAAAGAGGGCATTAGTCATTAGGAAGCAACCAGGAGGCCAAGGGTAACTCTGTGTAATGCTCCCACCACCACCATGCTTCACTGTAGACTGGTGTTCTAAAGGGTGATGAACGGTGTTGGGTTTCTGCCTAATGTAGGTTTGGTTATTTAATAAATAAAAATACCAAGCTTTTGAACACTATTAGATGGATCAAAAAATGGAAAGCATGTGGCACAACAGCAATCCTGCCTAGAGTATACTATCCATCAAATGACAATGAGCAGTTAAAGAGGGCATTCAGATAACCAACCACAATGCCAGGGGTAACTCTGTGTGATACTCCCACCACCGTGCTTCACTGGTGGGATAGTGTTCTCAGGATGATGATCGGTGTTGGGTTTCTGCCAAACATAGCGCTTTATGCCAAGGCCAAAATGTTATTGGTCAATGTTTGTTTATTTTCTCCACCTGAGCAATGCTTTTCAACGTCAAAATATGAAATATAATTTTATTTTATGTTCTTTTACAGGGAACCCACATTTTGCAGACTAACCAGTCCACACAGCTGATTCTGCAGGCTTTCCCCATTCAACAGCAGGGTGCATTCACCACACCACCACCACAACAACAACAACAACAACAACATCAACCACAGCAAAAACCCCAACAGCAGTTAAAGCCTCAGACTCTAAAGCAGCCAAAAACCTCATCCTCTCACCAGACGGACAACTCGAGCACCCAGTCACAGTGACACGAGGACAACATGTTATAGTTTGAAGTTTACCGAGGGGGGGAACCCCAGCGCTCATTGGAACTCGGTTCTACACCAGTAGGATTGAACTCATTACCACCAGATGGCCTCCAGTGCAGCGATTCAGAACTCGCAGTGTTTCACAGCAATAACAGTATGGACATCGGTGCCATTAAAACAGCTTTTTCTTCATTTCTTTTCTAATTTATTTCAGGAGTACAGTTTAATCTCAGATGAAAAGGAAACGTAGAGTCTTTCTCTTTATTAACTGTACAGATGTGTGTACAAAACCATGTGACTATCCGACCATAAAGGAAAGAAAGTGACTATTTTATACTCCGCATGAAAGTATAAGCTTTTAGTTTAAGTTCTCGTTTACTGTACAGTATACGCCTGTTCGTTGTTTTTTTTTGTTTGTTTGGTTTTTTTTGTCATGTTTAAAGCAGGAAAATATAGTTGTTGTTGTTTTAATATAGCTTTTTTTTTTACTATTCAGCCCAAAAGTTAGAAATAGCTTGCAAATTTATATTTTACTCCTCATTGAAAGTTTTCTTTTAACATATTTCATATCTAACCGCAGTGTTACCTCTACTTCATGGACAAATGTAGTTCTCAATCTTTTAAGTGCCAACAATTAGTTAAAAAAAACCCCATATACAATAGTGATTTGTTGTCATAAGAATTTTTACTGTTTCCCCATTGTATTTTATAGCATTTCATGTGTTTCTACACACTAAACAGCCCTTATTTTAAGATTTGTAGTCTTATTAATTTCTGTACGATAATTAAGATGTGCAAAGAGTGAATCCTGACTCTATAAACGGGCAGGAATTTATATTTCTCGTGTGTGTAAATGCCAGAATTGAACACCTGGGAACGAGTTGTACTCTGTAAAGCTAGAATTGCTCCAATATTGCACAACACACTGGTTGTAGGACTTATGCAACAAGCCATGTTAGTCCAACTCGAAGCATGTGTTTATTTTTTATTTTATTTTTTTTGGAAGAACGCGTACGGTAAAATGGTCAAACTGGCAATTCGATTTGGTTTTCTACAAATGTAATGCGTCATTGGCTTTTGAAATTGTGTGTAAATGCTATTTTCATGATCATGTAAAGGTGTCGGGTTCGTATACGTTGCGTTTGTAAAATTTTTTTGTTTCGAAACAAAAATGCTGCTTTTTATATTTTTGATTTGTTTGTTTTATTTTTCTCACACACTAAAATTTGGGGGAGTTCCTTTTAGTTTTTATTGTTAGTTTGTTTGCTTCTACCCATTTCACCACACATAGTTTAGTCAATGTATCTCACAAAAGTGAGTACACCCCTCACATTTTTGTAAAAATTTGATCATATCTTTTCATGTGTCAACACTGAAGAAATGACACTGTGCTACAATGTAAAGTAGTGAGTGTACAGCTTGTGTAACAGTGTAAATTTGCTGTCCCCTCAAAATAACTCAACACACAGCCATTAATGTCTAATCCGCTGGCAACAAAAGTGAGTACACCCCTAAGTGAAAATGTCCACATTCGCCCCAATTAGCCATTTTCCCTCCCCAGTGTCATGTGACTTGTTAGTATTGCAAGGTCTCAGGTGTGAATGGGGAACAGGTGTGTTAAATTTGGTGACCACTGGAAGTTCAACATGGTACCTCATGGCAAAGAACTCTCTGAGGATCTGAAAAAAAGAATTGTTGCTCTTCATAAAGATGGCCTAGGTTATAAGAAGATTGCCAAGACCATGATACTGAGCTGCAGCACGGTGGCTAAGACCATACATCAGTTTAACAGGACAGGTTCCACTCAGAACAGGCCTCACCATGGTTGACCAAAGAAGTTGAGTGCACGTGCTCAGCGTCATATCCAGAGGTTGTGTTTGGGAAATAGAAGTATGAGTGCTGCCAGCATTGCTGCAGAGGTTGAAGGGTTGGGGGGTCAGCCTGTAAGTGCTCAGACCATACACTGCACACTGCAGAAGGCCCAGAAGGAAGCCTCTTCTGAAGATGATGCACAAGAAAGCCCGCAAACAGTTTGCTGAAGACAAGCAGACTAAGGACATGGATTACTGGAACCATGTCCTGTGGTCTGATGAGACCAAGATAAACTTATTTGGTTCACATGGTGTCAAGTGTGTGTGGCGGCGACCAGGTGAGGAGTACAAAGACAAGTGTATCCTGCCTGCAGTCAAGCGTGGTGGTGGGAGTGTCATGGTCTGGGGCTGCATGAGTGCTGCTGACACTGGGGAGCTACAGTTCATTGAGGGAACCATGAATGCCAACATGTACTGTGATATACTGAAGCAGAGCATGATCAGTATTCCAGCATGATAATGACCCCAACGGCATCTGTGGGGCACCCTCAAACAGAAGGTGGAGGAGCACAAGGTCTCTAACATCCACCAGCTCCGTGATGTCATGAAGGAGTCTAAGAGGACTCCAGTGGCAACATGTGAAGCTCTGGTGAACTCCATGCCCAAGAGGGTTAAGGCAGAGCTGGAAAATAATGGTGGCCACAATAAAATATTGACATTTTGGGCTCAATTTGGACTTTTTCACTTAGGGGTGTACTCACTTTTGTTGCCAGCAATTTAGACATTAATGGCTGTGTGTTGAGTTATTTTGAGGGGACAGCAAATTTACACTGTTACACAAGCTGTACACTCACTACTTTACATTGTAGCACAGTGTCATTTCTTCAGTGTTGTCACATGAAAAGATATAATCAAATATTTACAAAAATGAGAGATACTGTATATAAGGGTCAACATCTGCAGAAATAAATTTGGGGTGTTTTCAAATATTCTTAAATTTCAGCACCTGGACAATCCTGCTGCCATGTCTTCCTCTTTTACCGTCACCCTCCTGATTTTTAAAAAAATATATTATTATTTTTAAAGCATTTAGTGATCCATATTAGCAGGAGATCAGGCACTAATGGCTATCTTTTAATAATTTATCCACTTATCGCTAATACATATCTGGGTTATTCAAGATTGTTTATTAATTTTAGTGAAAATAAATCTGAAATTATGGAACCCCCCTTTTTTATTACCAAATTCAAATACATCTTGTTTGGTATAATTGTTTTGGGTTCCTTTTTTGAATAATTTCGAAACAAATGAACGCAACATAGACGGACCATGTTGATAGAAAATTCTTGAGTCCTAAGTGTGAATTGTCTTTCAAAAAAAGTGGGGTGTGTATGTCTGTGTGTGTTGTGTGTGTGTGTGTGTGTGTGTGTGTGTGTGTGTGTGTGTGTCTAGAAGGTAAAAATTTGTACCTCTTCCCTTATTGCCGTACGGGTTGTGTACGTCAACCCAGGCGATAACCAATCAGTTCTTGCCTTGCAGTAACTTCATATTGTGGAACGCTCTTTATCAACTTGGTAGTTATATACCTCAGAAAATCCACGTTATTGAAACATATTTTTTTTTTCTATAAGAATATCCAAAGCAACTTTATTTTCGTATGCTATGATGGACCTTAGCGGACAGCTGTGTATAGACCGTCAACACTGTCGTGTGAAAATGTATGCATTGTAAACCTTTTGTGGAAACTGGAGGTTGTGGCTAAAAGATCTTCCAAATAGGAACATATTACTTCCAGTCAGTATCGTGTATTATATTGTAACTGAACCCTGTGTACCTTTTTTGTATGATTTGTATCTTTATTTTTTGTCATTTCCAGGGTTTTGTTTGTTTTTAATTTCACTCAACCACCAAAGATACTTTTAGAATCGGACACCTCGCATCATGTACACTCACCAGCCACTTTAATAGGAACACCTGTACCTCTGCACGTTCATGCAGTTGTTCAATCAGCCATTCTATGTAGCAGGAGCAGCACAGTGAATAAAATCATACTTAATGTGTCAGGTCAAGAACTTCAGTTCACATCAAACATGTGAGAATGGAGGAAAAATATCATCTCGGTCACTTTGACCTTGGTTGTTTTTGCCGGTGCCCGACAAAACTGTTGATTTTCAGTCATAACAGTTACACAGAATGGTGTGAAAAACAAAAAAACATCCAGTGGGCAGCAGTTCAGGGCAGAGGAGATTGGGCCAGAGTGGCTCAAGCTGAACAGGAAGCCTATGAGAACACTTTACATAAGCACCCTTTACAACCGTGGTGAGCAGAAAAGCATCTCGGAACGCGCAACAACTGAGGCGGCTGTTTCTCACTGGATGTTTTGTGTTTTTAACGAAGTGGATGTAGAGCACGAGGTCTTGAACCTTTTTGGTGTCCTGTTAAAGGACACAATATTCACAAAATGCATCGTGAAAATTGTAATCAAACTGTAGTTTGATTCCAATGCAAAGTTCTTGGTATAGTGGCTTGAAGTGACTGTATTTTTGCAACTGTCATTAAGCTAGATAGCTGTGAGGCACCTACTATAATATTTGTTGTTTTGACACAAAGATCTAAAAAAATAAATAAAGGAGGAAAGCATCAGTCCGACTCTTCATTAGCATTACTTTTTCTTGTAAGTGAACACTTTCCGTTTCTGATCTGTAAACCAATGTGTGATATTGTGATTACGTTCACTACTTCCTGTGAATTTGTCAAATTGTAGTCCTGTCATTCTCTCACTATGGCAGTATTCCATACTGTATGACTTATCATGCCGATATGTGTTTGTTGGCCTGGGAGAACCCTTCACATGTTTCTTCAAAACTTTATATAGTAGAAAACCTTGAAAATTGTACTATGTGAAGGGTTTTCACAGGCCACACGTATTAGCATGATTATCCTAACTAGTGCCTGGTCAGGTCTTTGGTCCGGCTGCTCAGGAAGCTCTTGAACGCAGAGCATGGGCAGCAGAATCCCGATCTCAGCATATCGAGCGCAGTGTAAACTACCCTGGCCTAGTTGCACACTCAATGCCTGTTCCGTCATTCAACTTCACAACAACATAGGCAGGGGCAGTCTTAAAGGCCTGTGCAGCAGGCTGCTTGACCTGGCTCATCATCAAGAGGAGAGGTACCCCACACTTGTTTTAGCCCACTAACTCGCCCTATGCGTACTCAACGTTGCCACAGAGATACTGGAAATGTTCCCTGCCCCGCCACCCCAACAAGTGGCTCCTCAACACTCTCAAGAAGGGTTGTTATATTCAGTTCCATCACAGATCCCCCAGTGAGCACTCAAGATTGCCCCATGGTGGTCCAGGACCCTCGTCAGGCCCTTGTCCTATCAGTGGAGGTATGAAAGCTGCTGGAAAAAGGTCCAATAGAGCCAATAGACTCCCAGACCCACCCCAGGGGATTCCACTCAAAATGCATTGTTCGGAAGAAGAATTTGAGTTACGCATTCCCAATGGATCCACATGCAGACGCGACAGCTAGGCGCTCCCAGACTAGAAATGTTTTCTTTATTATTTTGTGTTTTTCATTTGTTATGTTTACCAGTTCAAGTAATTGGTGCACACAGGATATACAAAAGAGTCTTCTTAAAGGGGCTATGCGTGTTAAGCCACCAACGTGGGTAGTGTACACCCAGTGGGATTTGTCGATGGTGTTAAGACAGTCTGTGTTCACACCCTATTAGGCGATTGAGCAAGCAGATATTAGGAATCTTTCTATGAAGATTGCTTTCCTTTTGGCCATAACATCGACCAGGAGGGTCGGTGAGTTGCATGCTGTCTCGGTGAGTCCAAAGTGTCTCAAGTGGGGGCCAGAGGATAATCAAGTTACACTTTCCAGCCCAAGGTATTGTCAGCTCAGTTCACAAATCAGCCTATTCAGCCTGCAGCATTTTGACAGAAGGGTGAGGCCTTCCAGGCAGCCATAGTCCTGTTCAGGTATTAAGGCAATACGTGTTAAGGACCTCATGCTGTACCACGGATGAACCCAGTGTTGGGTTTCTGCCTAATGTAGCACTTTATGCCAAGGCCAAAATGCTATCAGTCTTTATTTTCTCCAGCTGAGCAGTGTTTTGCAAATTCAAAATGGCGACTCATTTTATCTTCTTCAGGGAACCCGCATTTTGCAGAGCAACCAGTCCACACAGCTGATTCTGAAGGCTTTCCAAGGCGTTGCTTGATTGTTGCAGAAGTTCTAGCCAATTGTAGTAGATGTATGTTCTGCATCATTTTTGTGAAATATATTTGTTTTCTTCAAGTAACAGCGTCAAAGTATGTTATAGGCTGAAAAACTGCAATAATAAAAAAAAACAACAACCAGACACAAAACAATGCACTCATTCTCATTTTTATTTTCAGTCTCACTATCAAAACATGAAAAGTTCTCCCTCAAAGCGTTCAAAAACATATGTACAGAATCATTTGAGGCTCTCGTTCCAAACAGTACCAGCTATGAGCAGGAAAAAATATCTTCAACTACATACAAATGATAAACGTTTAACGATTCAACATTTTCTTGTTCGCCTTAGCTTTTTCTTCAGAGGCTCAGTTTCAAAGTTTTTCATTTACAGCATTTCGTACAACATTTATTAAAATCATAAAACCATGCGATGAAACAGTCCTAATCATCTTAGATAAGTGAAGCATCTAAGTACTGCTAATCAATTTGATATTTCATACTTCATTTTATAATTCCACAGGCACTAGGGGGGGGGAGTGTTTTTTCTTTACAAACATGAAACACATTTTAGGAATATGAATCACAGACGCAATATAGTAAACAATACTTTCACCAAATAGTTGCTAATAACACGTGAAATCTAGGAGCCAAGCACTGAAGACACCTCTGAGACATTTCTGCACATTTACCTGCAATAAAAGCACATTAATCCACAGAAGATTTAAACACATGGCTAAGCTTTGACAAACTGGCTACTTACAAGATGATGTCATCATGACAACTGGTCATTAATCTCTGTAATCCTCGGTATGGCTATGTTGTAATGATCTTCATCTAATGCTCTAGTGACTGGAGTACACTGAATATTGGTTAATGTGCTGACTCTTAAGATATTGTCAACTCAGCTTTTCATGCACTTGGAATACTGCATTAGATCGATATGGTGAAATGGATTCCAGCTGCATGTGGATAAATATATCAACAGTTACACTGGATAGCCAAGATGGCCGACCGTGGCTACATTTATAAGTTCATTAAATAAGTACTTCTTAAAGAGTAATTACACCCTTGATTGTTGTTTGTTCCCGTCTTCTTTGCTGATTTGAAAAATTTGGCGTGCAATTTGGCGAGAGGGAGGGAGGGAGGGAGGAAGGGGGGGAGGGCAGGCTCGTTAACAATAGAAATCATGCGAATAAAGCTTTATGTTTATAACAAATTGAGACAGCAGAGACAGCGACAGAAAAGTTTCAAAACAGAGAGCTCGTCTGGAAGACTTCGCCAGATTCTCCACAACAATCACAGTAGTGCAGAGATGGAAAAGTACCGAGAAACTGTACTTAAGTATGGAGCCAAAAATGTACTCGAGTGAAGGTCAAAAAGTATCTACAATGGATATAAAAAAGTCTACACACCCCTGTTAAAATGGCAGGCTTTTGTGAAGTAAATGAATGACACTAAGATTAAATCATGTCAGAACTTAACCCCACGTTTAATGTGCAATTGCAAAGTATACAAATAAAGTGAGAAATAATCAGAAACTTTTCAGCGGGAAGAAAAAAAGAAAAAACTTACAATAACCTAGTTATATAAGTGTGCACACCCTTAAACTAATACCTTGTTAAGCACCTTTTGATTTTATTACACCACTCAGTCTTTTTGAGTAAGAGTCTCGACTTTTTTCCCTCACTCTTTCTTGCAAAAACATTCTAGATCCGTTGCCACTTTAACAGAATCTTGCCACTCTAACAGGGGTGTGTAGACTATTTTTTTATATCCACTGTACATTTAAACATATTCAAGCATGCTTACTCAAGAGTAAAAAGTTAGAAAAAAGAGCTAGCTTGCTGAGCAATCAGCAACCTAGCAAAACCTACAATTTGGATTGTTGGTTAACTAATGAATGAAAACTAAGGCACATTAGCAAGGAAAACAAAACAAATTTAACATGCTAATTTACTTAGCTAAAAACTTAACTACAGTGGTGTGAAAAAGTGTTTGCCCCCTTTCCTCATTTCCTGTTCCTTTGCATGTTTGTCACACTTAAGTGTTTCGGAACATCAAACCAATTTAAACAATAGTCAAGGACAACACAAGTAAACACAAAATGCAATTTGTAAATGAAGGTGTTTATTATTAAAGGTGAAAAAAAATCCAAACCATCATGGCCCTGTGTGAAAAAGTGATTGCCCCCTAAACCTAATAACTGGTTGGGCCACCCTTAGCAGCAACAACTGCAACCAAGCGTTTGCGATAACGTGCAATGAGGATTTTACAGCGTCCTGGAGGAATTTTGGCCCACTCATCTTTGCAGAATTGTCCTAATTCAGTTACATTAGAGGGTTTTTGAGCATGAACAGCCTTTTTAAGGTCATACCACAACATCTCAATAGGATTCAGGTCAGGACTTTGGCTAGGCCACTCCAAAGTCTTCATTTTGTTTTTCTTCAGCCATTCGGTGGTGGACTTGCTGGTGTGTTTAGGATCATTGTCCTGCTGCAGAACCCAAGTTCGTTTCAGCTTGAGTACACGAACAGATGGTCAGACATTCTCCTTCAGGATCTCTTGGTAGACAGCAGAATTCATAGTTCCTTTTATCATGGCAGTCTCTCCAGGTCCTGAAGCAGCAAAACAGCCCCAGACCATCACACTACCACCACCATATTTTCCGGTTGGTATAATTTTCTTTTATGAAATGCAGTGTTCCTTCTACGCCAGATATACTTGGACACACACCTTCCAAAGAGTTCCACTTTTGTCTCATCGGTCCACAGAATGTTGTCCCAAAATTCTTGGCGATCATCAAGATGTGTTGTGGAGAAATTGGAGACGAGCTTTGATGTTCTTTTGCCAGCAGTGGTTTTCTCCTTGGAACTCTGCCATGCAGGCCATTTTTGCCCAGTCTTTTCCTGATGGTGGAGGCATGAAGGCTGACCTTAACTGAGGCAAGTGAGGCCTGCAGTTTCTTTGGACGTGTTGTGGGGTCTTTTGTGATCTCTTGGATGAGTGCGCTGCGCTCTTGGGGTAATTTTGGGCGGCCGGCCACTCCTGGGAAGGTTCCACTGTTCCATGTCTTCGCCATTTGTGGATAATGGCTCTCACTGTGGTTCGCTGGATTCCCAAAGCTTTGGAAATGGCTTTATAACCCTTTCCAGACTGATAGATCTCAATTACTTTCTTTCTCAATTGTTCCTGAATTTCTTTGGGTCTCGGCATGATGTGTAGCTTTTAAGGATCTTCTGGTGGACCTTACTGTGTCAAGCAGCTCCTATTTAAGTGATGCCTTGATTGTGAACAGGTGTGGCAATAATCAGGCCTGGGTGTGGCTAGAGAAATTGAACTCAGGTGTGGACAACCACAGTTATAGTATGTTTTAACAAGGGGGGCAATCACTTTTTCACACAGGGCCATGATGGTTTGGATTTTTTTTCACCTTTAATAATAAACACCTTCATTTACAAATTGCATTTTGTGTTTACTTGTGTTGTCCTTGACTATTGTTTAAATTGGTTTGATGTTCCGAAACACTTAAGTGTGACAAACATGCAAAGGAACAGGAAATGAGGAAGGGGGCAAACACTTTTTCACACCACTGTAGCTAGCTAATATATCAAACTAATGTACAAAATTTAACTAGCTAAATTCTGAAACGAGCTAATTCACTAAACTTAACGTTAACTCATCATACTTCTTTAGCTTAGATGGTGAATTTGAAGATATTTGATTTTTACTTTGGAGGCAAAAGAGACACCTCATACTGTATGAATCGGAAAATCTGGCAAAAAATAATGTTGTTTGAGATTTGTAATGGGTATGAGAGTCTAAATGAACATTTTAAGAAGCAAAATAAATGTTTGCTTTTTTTTCTCTTGGAAATATACTTGAGTAAGTATTCAATTTCTATAGTGTCGTTCCACAGTGCTGTTGAATTCTCAAATTTGATTGGTCAAATCGGTTTGGAGACATTTATTTAACATTTATGGAAGGAGTCTCCGTGTCAGCGCACTGTTTGTAACAGTCGGTTTTCCGCTGGTCAGGTTTCACATCAGCAACACTTTCCAGTTTCTTGGGAACATGACAAGCTGCATTGTTGTTGTTTTTTTTACTTCGAGAGAGAGAAAAAGAGAGGCTGATGAGGAAGCGATAGCTAAAAGCTGTTATAATCTAAGCAGTATCTATAAATGGTTCAAAGTATGGCATGCTGTTAATTAATAAATTAATAAACAAATCAATTGTAATTGTCTGTAAATAGCTGTGGTATGAGTATACTTATGTACATGCTGTTATATAAAAATAATCAACTTAGTAGTGATAACAGTAATTCCACGTCGGCTCGCATCTCTTTGTAGCACATAATTACATTGTCTATAAAAGTTACAGTGATAAATACCCAAAGATTAAATGTCGAGAGAGTACTAGCATAGATAACTACATCATTAGCAACTACAGCACTGTTAACATTATCTTGACTATCAGAATATTCTAGTTATTAGTGTTAATAATGCCACAGATTCACCCCACAGGTGGGTTGTGGTTGCTGTACAAACTTGTCCCCAAGAGAAAATATCAGTTGCAGAGAAGTCCACAAATTTAGCCCAAGCGTTCAAACAAAGCGTTATTCATAATATGAAAATGGATAGGCATTATTTCCTGATAGATTTTATGAACAGTTTAGTTAAGGGTAAGGTAGTAGTATCTCTCCATTTTCAGTTTAGATGCTGGATTAATTGCAGTTTTTAATAAATAAATAAATAAATAAAACATCTTGGGGTGTAATTACTCTTTCAAGAAAGATAAAACAATACTAATAAACCGCATATTCTAATGATTCCCAATTGTTCTCAACAAAATTAAAGAGAACCCAAAAAAGCTAAAGAAAGTGTGAGTGGAATCAAAGTGGTGGGTGACTGTGTGTCCTTAGTAAGTCTCATGTTCCAGAAAAACATCATTGGTGGCCAGAAGCAGAGGCTGGGTTGATGCTGTGGTGCTGCCCACAGAGCTTAGCCTCTGAGATGGTACTCTTTGCAGGCTTGGACAATCGAACGACTCGCTGATATTGCCGTCTCCGTTATCGCGGAGATTCAAGTACACCTGTTGGGTGGCAGAAAAATGCTCTGTAGTGCTAATGTCTCTATATAGAGGACATTTAACGAGATGATCAAGTTTTTCTATCATTTTTGCACCTCAAGAACTGACGAACCATTGGACCACATTCGCCATAGGATTGGTCCGAGGAATCGTTTTAGCCAATTGTTTTGATTTACCACATCATATCAAATTTGTGTAATTGAAAAAACGTGTAATTGTGTAATTGAAAAAAACAACAACGACGATAACATTTATTTGTCAAATAATTGTAATGTAAAATTGATTGAGGCAGAATACAAGGCTTTTGTTAAATTTTTCCAAAAGTTCGAACTAACGATCGTTCAATCGCTCATGGAACTTGTAACACTTACATGTTTGGTGGCTTCGGAGAGCAACATTTCAGTCCTCTCTACCAGTTTCCTGAAGGTTGGTCTCTTCAGAGGATCCGAGCTCCAGCACCATCTCATCACCTCGTAGCTAGAAATACGCACAGTCAGTGACGGCTGGGTGTGATATAATTATTAAAGCCACTATGGTTGCGACACGTGAACACACACACATTCACTGAAATAGAGAGGCAGCACCATGGGTGATTGATTCTTTTAAGTCAAGTGGTACAAGTCTGTAATCAAGCTGTGTCTTGCCCACACGATAAGCGCGGTAAACAGAAAAGCTGTGAATACCGTTAGCCACCTCTTTCATTTAGTCAGATCCAGAAGATACAGCGAAGTTACACACATAGAATATAACGAATTAACATGTGCCAGCAGCACCTATTCAGAATCGTTAAACTCATAGGCAGTTCAGTTACTCACATTTCACTTGGAGCAAATTCCGGCTCGCTCATCCTGTACCCGTCCTGTATCATCTTGTAGAACATGGAACCGACTGGAACTCCAGGATATGGGCTGTTACCTGTGGGTGATAAGGAATCGTTTTTTATTTCGCTAAATATAGGAAACCTAGACGCTGCATTAGCTACAGTCGATACGTCGACGCCTCTGAAAGATTCGCTTATAAACCGATGCAAATTTCTATCGATCGAAGAACAACACATACTTGTTATCTGTTTAGAGTTACATCTAATGTTGTGGAGTGTCCACAAATCAGATTATTTCCACTTGCGACTTGTGCTATAGCTGCAATAAACAATTGTTCCCCTCACCCTCGCTGGTTCCAAAGCACTGACACTGGAGACTCCTTACAAAAATGCTAAATAAACACTTCCTTAGAGAAAACATCTCTCTATCAATGATTACGAAAAAAAATTGTAATCCGTTTATTTGGAGGGTCCACCATACAAGTCCATATAGAATGACTATAGAAATGATAGATGATATCGTTTATATATATACGTATATAAACGTGTGACTTTCATAGGGAATGAATGAGCAATTAATTCCGACCAATCAGAATCGAGAATTCAACAGCGTTGCCTTATAAAGAGAATTAAACCCACCTAGCTTGCTGATATTATCGAACTTTGACTTCAATATAAATGCAAAGCACACGAGTCATCATTTTTGTCTTGCTCTGAGGTGTCCGAATGTACACCTTACATCCGAATGTTACACAATGTGTTAGAATTTTTCGCAAAATCCATTCAGTGGAGTAAATCCCAATCCCAAGCCCAAAGCAGCGTCTATGTTTTCTAAATATCTGTGAGACATTATGTTATATAGTTAAATTTTTTCTTGTCGAGCATACCTAGAGAGAAAATCTCCCACAGTAAGATGCCGTAGGACCAAACATCACTTTCAAACGTATACACGCATGAAAACAGGCTCTCGGGAGACATCCATTTGACCGGTAGACGTGCCTGTAACACAAACATGTCATTGGTTATTCAAGTGATTTGACTCTTTCACAATTTATAGTAAACCGTTTTTTAGATCAAACTGAAACAGGTCTAATGTAGAGCAAAGTCGATGATGTGTATACAAAATTCGAGTAGAGTAAATAATAAAAGAAAAGGGACTCACATTTCCCCTCAAAACATAGTTGGAGTCCTTGGTGATGTCCCGAGCCAGGCCGAAGTCACAGATCTTGGCAACCCGGCCCTTAGTCAGTAAAATGTTTCTTGCTGCCAGATCTCTATGGATACACTGCCCGTAAGCAAAGAAAGTGGTTTATATATACAAAGTAGTATATAAGAATATATATGAACCAATCCAGTCACAGTTTTGAATAAAACAAAAATGTTTATGGTTTTATAATAATAACATCTTCATTTTGTTCATGCACTTACATTTTTGGATGTGAGGAAGTCCATTCCTTTGGCGACTTGGTAGGAGAAGCTTAGCAGATCCTCAGTATCAATAGATAAGTCATCCTTATCATCACGCCATTCTGAGAAAGCAAGCAAGAAAGAGATGGTTATTATCTAATTTGTTCAGTTTCATTCATTTCATACTGACGTAGTTGGCTTTACCTGTTTGTTTACATTTCTGCTGATAGGACCTCATAGGCATGTAGCCATTTTCTGTGCCTTCCCTAACACACACACACACACACGCACACACACACACACACACACACACACGCAGATAACAGTGGACAGACTGTAAAATATGAAATCGCAAACAGTTATGGATCAAAAGACATTTATACACCGTTATACATGTCCTCTCTGAAACTACTAGAACGGCAAGGCCAATTATTTTGCTATACACTGAAGGCATTTGGGTTTGAGATAAAAAAAACAAACAAACTAATTTTTATATCTGAAAAAAAAAAGCTGAAATTCTGATCTATCGTTTCATATTCATCTTTTTATCTCAAACCCAAATGCTTTCAGTGTATAGTAAAAAGACGAGAATTAACCTTGCCGTTCCAATACTTTTGGATAGCACTGTAGATATGGAATGGTGGGAGATACGTGTACATATGCTTCAATTTAAACGTGTCTTTACCTTGAAGACTGTGTCTGACTTAGAAGGTTTTTGTAATATCCATCTCCTGTTTTAGAGCTGAAAAACGCATCTCTCTTCCTCCTCAGAAAGTTCAGCAGGTCGCCATAACAGCAGTACTCTGTGATCACCAGAGTCGGGCCTGTTCCAGAGAAAAAAATTGTTTTTTGTGTGTTTTTTTTACACAGGTAAAGAGAACTCGGTTAAACAAATGAGGCAAAAATATTATACTTGGTCATTTATTTATTGAGGAAAATAAATCACATACGTTTGCCTCTCACAGATGTAATATTGGATCCTTTTCCTCAATAAATAAATGATCAAGTATAATATTATTGTCTCATTTGTTTAATTGGGTTCTCTTTAACCTACTTTTAGGACTTATGTATGCAGAAATGTAGACAATTCTAAAGGGCTCACAAACTTTCGAGCACCACTGTAAACAGGGTTAAGCCTTACTAGCCCATTTATACTGTGCTGAGGCAAACCCTGCGCAAAATAATACCTGCAAATCTGTTGAGTTCTAGATTTGTGTCTGAGAAGTATAGATGGGATTAGCACGACCTGAGTGCCACCAAGCGTCTTGTAGTGAGCTGCTATACGCAAAGGAGCGTGAGAATCAGTGTCCCAGACAGTGTCCTGCCGAGCATGGATGTGTATTTATAACCTACTCGTGTCATCCTTTACATTCTAGAAGCAGATTTTGCTCAGTAATATCAGGCCAAGCGTTGACTGAACGACCAAATTCAGAAACCTGACTTGAACTCTGTCTGAACTTTGAACGAATTAACCTCTTACCTCCTACAGTACAGGCGCCAAGCAGGTTGACAATATTCATGTGGTTGCCAAGGTAACTGAGAACCTTCAGCTCTGACATCAGAGCTTCCTTTTCAGTGGAGTGAGCGCTCGCTGTGGTCCCACACACCACACACACACACACACACACACACACACACACACACAAAAACAAGGAGAAATCGGTAAGGAGACATTGGGTGGAGTTAATCAAATCAGTGGAAAGGGCTCTTGGAGTGAAAAATAGACTCATCCAAATGCATAAACACACACACACACACACACACACACACACAGATACATACGCTTGAGCATCTTCACAGCCACAGTGGTGACTGTGTCAGGTGAGCTAAGACCGTACGCTGTAGCTGCCACCACTTTACCAAATGCTCCAGCGCCAAGGATTTTACCTGCACACAAACACAAACACACATTAGGACAAGTTTTTAACAATTTTTTAAGAAATCATCGTGAAGCATAAAAGCATTCATTTGTAAACTTAATTTAAGACATTTCTCTTTTCTATATGGCTCAAGATGGATTTGCCCACACACACACATACACACACACACACACACACACACACACACTCAGACAGACAGATGGAAAGATTTAAAACAACAACAACAAATTCTCGGTTACCGAAACGTAGCCTCTCTCTTGGAAATTCCCATTTGGGATCATAAGGCAGCTGGGTGGGGTCGATATAGGTATAGTTGTTGCCATGGATACTGTCAATCACCTTCCAGTGGATCTCATACTTGGGTTTCTGATCACAAGAGTAGGCAGGAAGGAGAATCAGGGTGAGGGAATTGAATTTGTATGGTTTACAATTGGATTTTCAGTGCTAAACATTATGTGCACTTAAAGTATTATCTTTAATTAGCGTGTTTTATACGTAATACGTAAGAGATTTGCTTCGGTGAAGCTTCGATTTCATATCGGCGTTCCGTGAGAGGAGTAGCGTCAATTTTAGCATCGTTCATGGGCACATATATTTTTTTTTCACACGTCAGTGCACAGGTTTCGAGAAATGCAATGTAAAGCAAAATCCCTTTACTGAGAGTTTGATATGTTAAAAAAAAAAAAATCAGAAATGGATATAAAATCTTTTTAAACTAAAATAAAAAAGTCATTTGTAAGTATGTGTCTGTGTGCTTGTTACTAAATTCATACTTTTTAACTTTGTAATACTTTTTCTAAGAAGAATACAATCCTGTTTTTGCTTTTTTTTCCTCGTTTAAAAATGATTATTATTAATAAATATGTTTACCTGCATGTACTTGTAGAGGAGTATGATTAGAAACAACATGAGCACTACAGAAGCTGTTACAACTCCAGTTAGCAGAGGGGTGAAGAGTTTATGAGGCACTGTTCGCTCTGCATGGAGAAACACAAACACGACAATAATCATAAACAGCAATTGCGGGACTGGGAGCCAGGGACGTACAGATTACATGTTCAGGCTATTTGTTTTGCTTTGTTTTTTTTATTCACAGTTTGCCTGGTTGTAACTTAAAAAAAATAATAAAGATGCTCTACAAAAATATTGTATTTAATGTCGTATGAAGAGAAGAGAAAGAGATCATGCTGAACATGGAAAACGAGAGACCTGCTTGTTTCTTTCTCTGAGACTATAAATGAAAGAGCTATCCAAGTGAGCTCAAAGAGGCTAGCGATTGGCTAGTTTCGCTATGAGCGACAGGGAAGAGACTATGCCATCCGTCCCGCACAGGGAGAACGGTCTCTCTTAGTTCTCGACCATGGATGGCTATAGCATTTTCTGGATTCGGAATTGCGATCAACCTTATGATAGGGCGGAACTAAGTAGCTAAGTAGCTCAACATACATTATTACATTATGTGAGCAATTTTTTTTTTTTAGCCCATTCGATTAGGTTTCCAGGCAACCGAAGCGTGCAGCACATTAGCGCTTTCAGTTGCCCGGTGGTCTTGATAATGAATTTATGATTGTCCACCCCTGTATAGGGTCATACATGTATGTGGGCATCTCTCAGCAGAGCTGAATGTGGTTATGAATCTGTACTGTGCACACTCTGCACAAAATAATCCCTGCAAATCTGTTGAGTGCTATATGTGGGTCTGAGAAGTAAAGAAGGGATTAGCATGACCTGAGTGCCTGCCTGGATGTTAATAAGATTCATATTTCTCCCATTACTGGAATGTGTAGGAGTGAGTGTGTGTGTGTGTGTGTGTGTGTGTGTGTGTGTGTGTGATGTATGTGTATATGGTATAGCTCACCGCTGATGGAGAAGAGTGTATACGCTTGTTCTCCCTGTGTGGTTGCCACACATTCCAAGGTGTGGTATCTTCCCTTGGTGATGTTGAGGCGGCTCTCCACCTCAGTGCGGCCAAACTTTGACACTGACATCGTCACTATGGCTGTGTCCTCATCTTCCTGTGTGGCGTTCATCAGCTGAGAGCATCTGAAAGACGAGATGAACATTTCTGCTTTTGATTTATTATTATTTTTAGCCGTCTAGCACGTACGATCGTGTAATCTCCTCAACAATGCGTGTAAAGTTTGCGATTCTGTAGCTTCGCCGAGTTTTCATATAATTTAAAGCAAATCATTTGTCCACTATAACTAAATTACCATTCCGTAATATACAAATATAATCAGTCAAATGCTTGTCAAATATTTTGCATTAATGTGTGAATCCACCCCGTCATGTCAGTGGCTTGTTACTTGATTGTGTTCACCTCTTTTGTGTTTGCCCTTGATTAGTTTGCCTATACCCTGGTGTTTCTGTCATACTGTAAACTCTTGTCGATTACATTCGGATATTTCTGTGCCTGCCGTGTCCTGCCTGTTATTACCACCCCTATGAAATATCACATGTTCAACAGGAATTTGCATTATCATTTGCATTTTAAGAGAAAAATGCAGCCACTGATTTTGATTCATTCAGTGATCATCTAAAAACCAAAAATCAAATTGCGTAAAACGCTCAGTTCTTTTTACATGCCATGTAATAAGCACATTTGTATCATACCGTGTGTGTCGTGGCTCACAGTAGTACCAGGATATTCTGGGAGCAGGGTATCCCGATGCAACACACTTCACCTGCCCGTCGATCGGCCCCTCCTGAGAAACAATCATCGGCCTGCCTGATCAGGAAAGAGAGATGGACTCTAGTTTACAGGTAAATTAATGTAAAGGTTTACTCTGTTTATGATAATATATAATCCTATATGGCAAAAAACCCAAACCAAAAAAAAAACAAAAGAAGGCAGAATGGGATGAAAGGAAATGGAAGAGAACATATATACACCATTCCTCCTTTGAACTCACAATTGACATGGACGAAGAACGATGTATTGACAGACGCGTAATTATGACTGGCTGAGAAAGTGTAGATGCCGCCTTCAGAGCCATGAACACGGACCAACTTCAGCTCACTGATGTATCTAGAAATATTTTAATAACATTAGAACGATCAGAATTACAGGCTGTTGCACACACAGGGTGGAGTTTGAGTAAAACAGAGGCGTGTCTCAGTTTCTTAACTTAAGTGCATTTTTGTCATATGGTTATTTATTTATCAATGAATTAATTGCATACCCTGAAGAAGGAATAAGCGGTTAAAGATGGATGGATGGATGGATAATTGCATCATGTGCTTATGTGGAATTGTTATGGATAAACATATAAACAACGCAAGCGTAGGAGATGAGTGCTCAGTCAGCTTATCCTTCAAATCCTGCATCTAACAAATCAAAATTGTGTATTAATTTAGAAGTGTGATAAAATAGCTTATATACTCATTCACCTCATTAAGTTGTGTACACAATAAAGCGTTGGTACATAATATAAAAAAAAATGAATGCAAATAATAGGATGTGCTGGATCAAGAGTGTAATTTGTAAGCTGAATGAATAATGAGGGTCAAAGCCATATTGATAAACTAAAGCAGCTGTGATTAATGGGATCGTTACAATTATGACTATTCATACAGCAATATATTTGGAATATTCTAGACTTCCTGTCTAGATTCCTGGTGGATGTTTAATTTAATGCATGCCATCTTCTCATTCATATATGGGTGTTTGGTGGATTGTGAGAGTAAGCAGAACATGCCAATTCTTTAAAGGATGTAATGTTATTTAATTGCAAATCTGTTTTTAGAGGATTTAAACCTAACATGGTGAACAAATTATATTATAGAGTTCAGCCAATTTTACTGGGGTTATCTCATACAGTGTAGCAAGTAATAATCTGGAAAGACCTATGTAATATCACAGGCTAAAACTGGATTTAAAGAGAAGCAAATTAGAAAATGAATCACTTGTAAATGAATCATACGTAAATGAATCACAAGAAAATGAATCAGATGTAAATGAATCACATGTAATTGAATCATACATAAATGAATCACATGTAAATGAATCACATGAAAATTAATAAATAAATTAAAGAAAAAAATACGAGTTTAATTTGTAAGCTGAATGAATAATGAGGGTCAAAGCCATATTGTTAAACTAAAGAAAGCTGTGATTAATGGGATCGTTACAATTATGACTATTCACACAGCAATATATTTGGAATATTCTAGACTTCCTGTCTATATTCCTGGTAGATGTTTAATTTAATGCATGCCATCTTCTCATTCATATATCAGCAGATTATACTTTTTTTATTTTGCATTTTTAAATGATCTTCCTTTTGACAGCAGAGAAAAAAAAATCCCTTTTTCAGTCTGTATTTTCTATCCTCAGATATATTTTTTTCCCCATGTTTAAAGGCTAGTGTTTGTGTTTGAAGGTGGTCATCTAGATTCTGTTGGAAATCCCAGTCTTGGAAGATTCTACTGGAGAAAATCTGGCAACCTTGGTGCCTGAAAATCAACTTAAGCACGTGTGTAGTTGTATTCTGAGTATAAATAACTTTCAGTGCATAACCTTTGGACTTAAGGCACCATGTAATTCTCTAACTCTGAATGCGTCCCATTGTGACTACATGATATAGCCGTGGAAGTTAAATAATATGTAGAAAGAGTGTTAAATAAAATGTATGCAGGTGTGTTTACCTATATTGCTGGTTATGTAGCGTGATGACGTGCTCAGATGTGTTTTTGAGCTGCTGGTTGTTATAAGTCCAGTACGCCGCGCTTGGCTTGGGGTATGAGGTCATCACCACTCGCAGCGTCAGACTTTCTCCCTCTCGCACGTCCATGGACCTGTTATCTCCTTCAGTTACATTAATGAAGCCACGTTCTGTAAAATACGGACATAATCTGACCGCTCAGTGAAAGGCTTAGCAACAACACAAAGATATACAAGTCAACTTGTGGTTAATTCCGCTTGTGTGTAATATTAGAAAACAATGCTGCATTGACACACATGTACACTTTATTGTTATTGTTTCTAACCGTAAATGTCAAGGTAAACGGTAGCAGTGGAGACACCCTTCTCATTCTGGGCTTGGCAGACATAAATTCCAGAGTCGCTTGTCGATGCAGAGCTAATCCAGAGTGTAGATGAGCGCTTGTAACCCCAAGAACCAGGCAGGATGTGAGAGGCATATGACTCCAGTGCATTCTGAAACCACAAGACATCAGGAGGTTAAAAGGAAAACCCAGCTGAGTTCTATCCTATCCTGAAATGACTTGCAAAGTAATCTTTTTAATTAACATCTCTGGCATCCGAGATTTATTTTGCAATGAATTTCTGAGGTCTGTGAGTGACTAACATGATGCAGCAGCGCTTTATTCCTTTTGTCTGTCCAGGTCTTTCACCCCCTCGTCTGTACACTCTTCTCAAACAAATCACCTTCTAAAGCTTCAAATTTCATGCTAATACCATCGTCAACACCATCGTGCTCGTCATCGCATAAACTGCTAACACAACCCCTAACTTCTCTCAGGAATAATTAAAAAAGTATAGCGCCAACCTCCAAAGTAGCACCACAATCGCTAAACGCATCCCAAACATTTCAATATACGCATAATGTGTTTCAAGGTTGTCCTTTAATGTACATGCAGGGATCTTACCGCTCCTGAAGGGAAGCTCCACATTACATGGAAGTAGTGATTGATGTTACTGGCACTGCAGATGAGCTCGAGCGCTTCGTCCTTCATCAATATCACATTTTCTGATCTGGACAGACTTATTACTGGAACAGAATCTGGAACTAAAAAAACAAAAAAAATTTTTCAATACACATTGTACAACATAACGCCTCACCTCACAGAATAAAATACTGTCTCTGCAGCATTAAATGCATCACTGTTGATATTTCCTAAATAGGTGTTCATCAAAGTGCACTACTGCACTAAAAAGCATGTACCACAGGTGGTGTGCTATTTTAATTAACACCACAGCAC
Organism: Ameiurus melas; assembly: GCA_012411365.1. Classification (NCBI taxonomy): domain Eukaryota; kingdom Metazoa; phylum Chordata; class Actinopteri; order Siluriformes; family Ictaluridae; genus Ameiurus; species Ameiurus melas. Next base: position 12,919,669 of record CM022778.1, on the reverse strand, counting down.
TGTTAAAGTTCTTGATTCTGGTCAGAAGGTGTTGATTAATTTTCTATAACAGCAGCTCTGACAATGTGTTATTGTTTCTATAGTAACAAACTTACATGGTGAATTTATATATACATATATATACATATATACAGTGCATCAGGAAAGTATTCACAGCGCTTCACTTTTTTCACATTTTGTTGTGTTAGAGCCTTGTTCCAAAATGGATTAAATGCATTAATTCCTTAAAATTTTACAAACAATACCCCATAATGACAACATGAAAGAAGATTGTTTGAAATCTTTGCAAATGTATTAAAAACAAACAAAAAAAGCACATGTACATAAGTATTCACAGCCTTTGCTCAATACTTTGTTGAAGCACCTTTGGAACCAATTACAGCCTCAAGTCTTTTTGAGAATGATGCTACAAGCTTGGCACACCTATTTTTGGGCAGTTTCTCCCAGTCTTCTTTGCAGGACCTCTCAAGCTCCATCAGGTTGGATGGGGAGCGTCGGTGCACAGCCATTTTCTGATCTCTCCAGAGATGTTCAATCGGTTTCAAGTCTGGGCTCTGGCTGGGCCACTCAAGGACATTCACAGAGTTGTCCTGTAGCCACTCCTTTGTTATCTTGGCTGTGTGCTTAGTGCTTAGGGTCGTTGACCTGTTGGAAGATGAACCTTCGCCCCAGTCTGAGCTCCAGAGCACTCGGAGCAGGTTTTCATCAAGGATGTATCTGTACATTGCTGCATTCATCTTTTCCTCGATCCTGATTAGTCTCCCAGTTCCTGCCGCTGAAAAACATCCTCACAGCATGATGATGCCACCACCGTGCTTCACTGTAGGGATAGTACTGACCAGGTGCTGAGTGGTGCCTGGTTTCCTCCAGACATGGCGCTTGCCATTCAAGCCAAAGAGTTCAATCTTTGTTCAAAGAGTTAAATCTTTGAGTCCTTCAGGTGCCTTTTGGCAAACTCCAGGCAGGCTGTCATGTGCCTTTTACTGAGGAGTGACTTCTGTCTAGCCACTCTACCATTCAGGCCTGATTGATGGAATTCTGCAGACATGGTTGTTCTTCTGGAAGGTTCTCCTAGCTCCACAGAGACATGCTGGAGCTCTGTCAGAGTGACCATCGGGTTTTTGGTCACCTCCCTGACTAAAGGCCCTTCTCCCCCGATCGCTCATTTTGGCTTCTCCCATTTACGGATGATGGAGGCCACTGTGCTCATTGGGAACCTCAATGCTGCAGAAATGTTTCTGTTCCGTTCCCCAGATCTGTGCCTCGATTCACTCCTGTCTCAGAGGTGTCTACAGACAATTCCTTGGACTTTATGGCTTGGTTGGTGCTCTGACATGCATTGTTAACAGTGGGACCTTATATAGACAGGTGTGTGCCTTACCAAATAATGTCCAATCAACGTAATTTACCACAGGTGGACTCCAATCAAGTTGTAGAAACATCTCAAGCATGATCAGTGGAAACTGAGCTCAATTTTGAGCGTCATGGCAAAGGTTGTGAATACTTATGTAAAAGGTGCTTTTTTCGTTTTTTATTTTTAATAAATTTGCAAAGATTTTAAACAAACTTCTTTCATGTTGTCATTATGGGGTATTGTTTGTAGAATTTTGAGGAAAATAATGAATTTAATCCATTTTGGAATAAGGCTGTAACACAACAAAATGTGGGAAAAGTGAATACTTTCCAGATGCACTGCATATATATTGCAGTTTCGATGTAACAGTACAATCTGTGTTTATAATTTTTATAGCTGTCAGAGCATGAGCGGTATCAGTAAATAACTTCTTTCAAGGTCAACAACATTAAACATAACTTTAAACAGATATATAGTATGTACTGTATATACATGATGTTTTGGGCATAGCCATGGAGCAAATATGTGTGGAATGTGTGTGTACATTCTTCATTTCTCTAAAAAAAATTTCCATCACGATTCACGCTTCATCTATCAAACTATCAACAGGATTATGTCAATTGCCTGTCTCATCAAACACCTTTTCAATATATCTGGGCAATATTACAATTTTCTAGCCGTTCCAAATCATGTGCAAATTTTAAATTTGCATGAAAACATGTTGATGGAAACCACACTTCCTCTCACTATTAGCATATTGACAGACCTCGTCGCACAGTCACGTCGTACTGGCTTGACTTCACCGTCGTTCCATCCATGACACCGGTGCAAACATAGCATCCCTCGAACGCCTTGGTGACATTATGGATGGTAATGCCTTTCTGTGGTTCAGCTGTGAAGGAAAGGCCAGCTGACAGAGCGGTGCCACTACAGGTCAGTAGAGACAAATGGGTTACAGCTGGATCTGTCACTAAGCACGGCAGAGTGCAGTCCTCTGCCTCTTTCACTAGCAGTCCGTTCACCATGGAGCGCACAAACGCGCTCTCCGGATCTGTCAAGGAGACAAAATGAGAGGGGTTATTTATAAAATATTTCGGCTGACGTATGGATCTATAAAGCTACAAAACACTGTGCACTGGTACTACATAAGTGTCTTAAGAAATGAAAGCATGCTCCTCATCAAACAAATCAACCTCAGTTTCAACTGGAAAACTTTCAAGCCCTGGACAGAAGCCTAAGTGCTGTAGACAGCATTCTCTGGTGCTGTCACTGACTAAGCAATCTGTAATGGACATAGCCAAATGTACAGTAGTACATAGTATAAAGTATAGTATAGTATGCATAGTACTAATACATTTCCAAATAAAGTTTCCCGTAAACTGGCTTTATCTATTTGCCAGCTTCATGCGCATTTATGTCTAATTATACAAAACATCTAGGTAATTTATTAAGATCAAAGCCCTATTCGGATTGGATTAGTTTTACATGAGGAGGTGGGGTAATGTAATTATTACATGAGTATTACTGAGATTTTAGTCTTGTCAAATCCGTCATGTCAGTAATCTTTCTTTGTGGAAAGATAACAAAAAATATGGGAAGATTTCCTTCTATAAAAATGACCATTAGGAATAGCCCCAAGTCATATACTGTATTTCCCGTTGAAACTGACAAGTATAGATAGATGATGTAGATGATGTTAATTACAACTCCTTATTACGTTTAGCATAGGTTTAGCCTACATATGCATATTAAGGTTATGTGACCTAGTAGTGCACTACAACAAATGTCAAACAATCAGTTTGTATTAAATTGAGGTATATGTAGGCATTGGCTGAATGGCGCGTCTTGGCAAGCGGAAATCTGCGGAAAATCTGCGGTAATTTTGAATAAATGCAAGCTCCTCAGAATATTGTGGAGTTTGCGTTAATTTCTGCGATTGCAAAATCGCTAAATCCTGGAGGGACTGGATAGCTCTTATAACCACACTCTTTATAACAGTGGTGAGCAGAAAAGCATCTCAGTGTGCACAAAACGTCAAACCTTGTGGCAGATGTGCTACAACAGCAGAAGACCACATCAGGTTTCATTCCTGTTGGCCAAAAACAGGAATGTGAGCATACAGTGTCAATTAAAAATTGGAAAAACATCACTTGGGCTATTTTCCTATCTTCAAATGTCCAGTTTAGATGAACCTGTGCAAACTGCAGCCTCACTGGCTGACAGGAATGTATACCCAATGTGGTCTTCTGCTGTTGTAGCCCATTTGTTGTATTAAAGTGGCCAGCCAAGAACTCTTATACC
>CM022778.1:12893514-12911014 GCA_012411365.1 Ameiurus melas | reverse complement strand
AAATCAGGTTTTTTGACCAAATTTACAGACTTTCAGCTGTTTGCAATGTACAAATCAAACAAAAGCAGTTGAAATAGTTCAACACAATGAATGCTTCAAGTGGTTTCCTTAAATTCAATTGAAAACACTACTTATAATGACTTCTCCAGTTTCTAAATTATTCAACCTCTTCATGCTAAGCATCTTTAGTACTTAGTAGAATACCCTTTTGCTATTATGACCTGCTGCGAATGAGATGCATAGCTCTGGCAGTGTTCCTGAGGAGTCTTATCCAGTTCCTCATGAGCAATGGCCTCCAGTTCAGTAATATTCTTGGGTTTGCGTGCTACAACCGCCTTCTTCAAATCCCACCAGAGATTTTCTATGGGGTTCAAGTCAGGTGACTTTCTCCCATAGACAGCTCTCTGATCTTCATGTTGACATGTCCTTTTTAACAACAGCTGCAGTCTTCACAGGTGAAACCCAGAGTAGATGTTCAGAGCTATTTATTGTTTAAACAGACACTCTAACAGGACACACCTGGGTAACAAGAAACACCTGTCAGTCATGTCACATTGTTCCAATATTTTTTGCTCGCCTACAAATTGGGTGGTCTGATACAAAATGCATTATGTTCTATGTCGTTTATCACATCTCCAATATCAATAAATACCAGGAGATAAAAGCTGAAATTCTAAACTCTCTTCTCAAATTCATCTTTTGACAGATGGACAGATCATTTTCAAAACTTTCACAAGAATATGTCCATGCCATTGGAACTGGTTAATTTACGTAATCTTATCATTTCTATGTACTGAAAAGAGTGGCGAGGTAACAAAGAAGTAATATATTTCACCAATAATTAGTCACGTAAAATGTGCAAATCGCTGTCAAAAAGCATGCTGTATGTAGTACAGTATGTAAGTACAGCAATTACATGGCATCATTAGGTGTATTTTCCAGATCCAGAGCATTATCATTACTTTCAAATGAACAATGTGAGTAAAAAGTGACAGCAAAGTGAAGACCTACAAATGTAAATTTACACGCTCTGCATTAGAACTGTTTATTTTGAGGAACAGAATTACAATCTAGAAGAATTCAGGTTGACAGATGATGAACTCATTGTTTTCTCATTTTATTGTGGTTATAATATGATATTTCTGTGCTTCACAAACTTACTTTTAATATTTCATTTCACTTTTCTTAACCATTCCACTGTGGACACATCCACTGTCTACTGTTTTGGACAAATTCTAGATTCACCATGTATTTCATGAGAAATGGGAACTCATGAAGCCCTCATGCATCTAGTCTTCACACAGGAAAGCTTTCCATGTCTCTTCGTTATCCCTTCTTTCACCCCCATGTCTACACCCTACTCAAGCAATGCTTGAGTAGAGAGGCCACTGATGAGACCTGGTTTAATGGAGGATGATGGTAACCTAATGAAGTTTGCCCTGTTGGGTTATTGCTGACACTGCATAAGACCCCAGTCTACCAAAATCCAAAGCCCATCAAGCCCTACATCCCATTACAACATAATCAGGGTATAGGATAGTGTCTTCCATGGTGGTTTTTAAGTGTTTACATGTCTTCGGACTGAGAGAGCATTGGTTTTGTGGTCCACTTTCCACAGATGTTCGTGAACTCATTTGACCTGCACTGGACAAGACCAAAGTTAGAGTATCTTTACAGCCAAACAGCTTCTTTTTTTCTTCTTCTTTTGAGTATTTTGCCCCACAATACCTTTTTTCCAATTGTGTTAAAAGAAGAAGGTTTTCTGTTACAAGAAGAAGAAGAATTTTTATCATTTTATGACCTCACGATACACAAAATAATCGGGAAAACCAGGTGTAAATGCTGTAAATTAAAATGCATGCATAATTAATTGAGGGAGAGAAAGAGTAGTTAGTGATGAGAGATGAGAGAGACTTCGTACAATTGATCAACTGGAAAAATAAAGGTGTATGGAAGGAGGAGGAGAAGAAGGGACAAGGAATACATTAGCACAAAAAGAACCATGAGAGTAATTACACTGGCCTGTTTACATGATCTCTGAACCATCTAGAAGCTTTTATAACTTTTCTCATAACTGCATTAAAAAGCATTCAAACACGTACTAGCATGCATTAAACGCATAAACTACTGCCAAACCACAAGTCCAGTCATTTGACTTGCACCGTTAGCTTAGACGGCACCGCTTGCTGCTCTTCTGGTCAATATATTTCCACTTCGCGATCGATTATTATAAGACGCCATAACCACAAAAAAAAAAAACAAGTTGTAGTGTGTATACTTTACCAAGGTAGGCATTGATAGGGTAGTTGCTGAAGTCAAGGATTGTTTATATATAGTTTATATACAAACACACAGCTAAGGTTGAAGAAATATGAAATCTAATCTAATCGTGTGACATTGGTGTTATTGTAATTGGACAAATATAATGTGCTACAGTAACAAGTCAGGATTAAAACTCTATAAAATGATAGTAAAGTAACTGTTAAAAGGTGAGGATTATCCAGTGAAGTGTTTTATACTTTGTATACCAAAGCACTTTTGATTAATTAAAGAATAATATGTCCTACTTTTTCATGCATTTCTAGTTACATTGCGGAATGTATTGCAGTGATTGCACATGTTTTAAGCATCCTAGAAAACAAGTCCCTATGTAAGTTGGTACATTGAGGGAAAAAAGTATTTGATCCCCTGCAGATTTTGAACGTTTGCCCACTGACAAAGAAATGATCAGTCTATAATTTTAATGGTAGATTTATTTGAACAGTGAGAGACAGAATAACAACAAGAAACTCCAGAAAAACGCATGTCAAAAATGTTATAAATTGATTTGCATTTTAATGAGGGAAATAAGTATTTGACCCCCTCACAATCAGAAAGATTTCTGGCTCCCAGGTGTCTTTTATACAGGTAACGAAAGGGAGTACTCCTAATCTCAGCTTGTTACCTGTATAAAAGACACCTGTCCACAGATTCAATCAATCAGATTTCAAACTCTCCACCATGGCCAAGACCAAAGAGCTCTCCAAGGATGTCAGGGACAAGATTGTAGACCTACACAAGTCTGGAATGGGCTACAAGACCATTGCCAAGCAGCTTGGTGAGAAGGTGACAACAGTTGGTGCAATTATTCGCAAATGGAAGAAACACAAAAGAACTGTCAATCTCCCTCGGCCTGGGGCTCCATGCAAGATCTCATCTCGTGGAGTTGCAATGATCATGAGAATAGTGAGGAATCAGCCCAGAACTACACGGGAGGATCTTGTCAATGATCTCAAAGCAGCTGGGACCATAGTCACCAAGAAAACAATTGGTAACACACTACGCCGTGAAGGACTGAAATCCTGCAGCGCCCGCAAGGTCCCTCTGCTCAAGAAAGCACATATACATACCCATCTGAAGTTTGCCAATGAACATCTGAATGATTCAGAGGACAACTGGGTGAAAGTGTGCTCCTAATCTAAGCTCGTTACCTGTATAAAAGACACCTGGGAGCCCCAGAAATCTTTCTGATTGAGAGGGGGTCAAATACTTATTTCCCTCATTAAAATGCAAATCAATTTATAACATTTTTGACATGCGTCTTTCTGGATTTTTTTGTTATTCTGTCTCTCACTGTTCAAATAAACCTACCATTAAAATTATTGACTGATCATTTCTTTGTCAGTGGGCAAACGTACAAAATCAGCAGGGGATCAAATACTTTTTTCCACTCACTGTACCAAAGAAATGATAAAGCATTAGATGGAGCACATTAATACAAACCTCACTGCTAGATATACAGTTGCTGTTCGTGCTTCTGTTATGTAAGGAAGATAATCAATGTGATGATCAATGTGATCCCATTACAATTGAATGTTGTGGAACATTAGTTGCTGTAAACTCAGTTCTTGTTTCCATTTACGTTATAGCTGCTTTAAACAGTTGTTCCCGCTGTTTTTGTCTTTCTTTGATAAAGTTGAAGACCAGAAAATGCAGTTTGTCACATTACCGAGAAAGTGAGAAAGTGCAAAGTCGCCTATCCTGATGAGTTTCCTATGGGGGGTGTTGGACAAACTTACTAACACTTACAAAGTGCTGACACTGTAGATTTAAACATGATGAAATAAACATCTCTTTACAGAAAACTTCAGCATATAACCAGTGAAATGTTTTTTCGTGTTAAATGAACAACACGATTTTGATCTGTTTACGTCTGCCATACAACTGTCAAGTCAGTCGTTACTATAGAAACGATAATGTATTAGAAGAAGCGGATTAATATAAACATGTGATATGTAGTACAGCCGGCACTACTATCAGAGCTGCTTTTATAGAAAATTAGACTCGAGAACGTGTGGTATAAAATCCGTATCACAAATGATTATGGAAGAATGTGAAAGGATCTGTGATCAAATGTCTCCCTCTTGTGATTAAAACAGCCAACAGGCTTGAACTGGGAGGCACTGTAGATCATTTCCCCATGCCACCCCCATGCTTCACAGTTGCAATGGTGGTTTCTCCTTACATATTGTTGATAGATACAGATACATTTTTGTTTTATCTGAAAATATAGTACAGTACTCCTCCACCTGCAAACTTTAGTCTGGCTTTTTTATGTCTTGGAATAAGCTGCTTCTTCCGTGCATGACAGTCTTCCAGACCATGGTGATGTAGGACTCTCTTAATGTTGGATGTACATACTGGGCACCTGATGCCTCCAACTCCTTCACCAGTTGTTGTTATCTTGGGGTTCAGTGGATTCTTTCAGACCAAAGTTTGTTCATCCCTGGGAGTTCAATTGTGCCTCTTTCCTAAGCGATGCATGTCTATGTGCTTCCAAGGTTTTTCTATTTTTATAGATACTCGTAGTACTTCCAGTTGTTTGGAAATTGTTCCTATAGAGGAATCGGACTAGACATTAGATAAGACATTTGAGATTAGACATTTTTTGAGTTGCTGCCAATTAACTCCCAATTATGACCATTGGGCAATCAGAAGCTTCTTAAAGTCATTAAATAAATGTTCGGAATCTTCGACACTGTTTAAAGAGACAGGCATCTTGGTGCGTGTAAGCCTTTGACACCCTGGAATTCTGATATAAACAGAAATAAAGCTGTCTCTAATTGGATGTTTTAATATTGCTTCTGAGTTGTAAAAAACGAGATTGAATATCTTTAGACTACATTTTGGCCTAAACAGAACTGATGTTCAGAACTGTTGTTTATTGTGTACATACAGCTCATCTGTACTTTGCATGTGGCACTCTGGACAGTGTTACTTGCCCAGTAAATGCAGTAAATTTCAAGGACGCAAGCTTCTTTCTAGAAATAAATCCTTGAAAGCTATCTGAACATGGAAAAAAGAAAAATCCATTCCAGGCTTCTCAAACTGAGAAACTATATCTAGAAATAGACTTAATAATACTATATTGATTTAAAAACAATTCTTGTGAAATCTAAATAGTCTATATTCAAGATATATGTATTTGCTAAGATGCCATTTTTTTGGAGTGAAGCATGAGGCAGAAGGAACAGTACTAGCACAATTGTTTTGCTAAAGGATGTTTCACATGCAAGCCAGTTTCATGACCGCCATTGCAGTGAAGCATTTCTATCTCTTCGACATGACCAAGACCCACTTACATCTGACCTTTATCTTCACCATTCACTTGACAAGGTTATGAGGCTGAAATATAAAGACCTTACGCTGTGCGCTGATATGCTGTACGCCATATTTTATTAGATATAGACTATAGGCCAGGTTTATGAGCTAAACGATAAATAATATCAAAAGAGTGCATTGTGTAAAATTTGTGCACCCAAGCATAAGGTCATTAAGAGGATTCATTTGCATGGAATGTGTGAAGGGGGTGGCATGGTGTCTTAGTGGCTTAGCAAGTTTGCCTCACACCTCCAGGGTCAGGGGTTTGAATCGAACCTCCATCCTTCATGTGCAGAGCTTGTATGTTCTCCCAGTGAGGGGTTTGCTCCAGGTGCTCTGGTTTCCTTCCCCAGTCCAAAAACATGCGTTGTAGGATGATTGTCCATAGTGTGTGCGATTGTGCCCTGCGATAGGTTGGCATCCTGTAAAGCTCCCTAGGATAGACTCTAGGCTTCCCCGCAACCCTGTGTAGGATAAGGGGTATAGAAAATCAAATGTGAGAGTGTGGATCAGGGTGTGCATGTGGGTCGGTAGATGTGGGTGTGTATCATGTTTTTATATTAAGCAAATGTCCAAGTTCTTTTTATATCTTGGTGAGGACCAAATGTTCCCACAAGGATAGGAATATTTGACTCTTTGTGTGAGAGATTGTGTGTGTGTGTGTTTGTGAGTGAGGCTGAGGGCATTAAAACCCCTGGCCTGGAACTGAAGCGCAGCTACAGTGTAAGGTTTCATTTTGAGGGAGAGAGAGAGAGAGCTGCGTTTGACCCGACTCGGCTTCGGTTTCCTCGTCTTTACCTCGGATCTCTCGTTTAGTGTCAAGCTACAGAGTTTACCTTGCTTTATTTGCCTGAGCAAAACATCCCAAAAGGAAGTATTTATGGACTGCCTGTGGACAAATTCCATGACTTTTTTCATCAGTGGATGTCTCGAATAGCAGTATCGAGGAGGAATGTGGCGGGACAGTGCGTGTGAAAGGAGCCATGCCGACTCTGTGGAAGCGTATCGTGTTCTCGGTAGGCTCCATACTGAGTATCGGCTCGGTGGTGCTCCTGGTTGTGGCACTCTCCACCGAGCGCTGGATCACTGCGACCATCCTGTGTCAAACTGGGGTTGATCTGGTGAACGCGTCGAAGCCGGAGCTCGAGCAGTTCACTGGAGATATGTACTACGGGCTCTTTCAAGGCGGCAAAACACGGAAATGCGGTCTAGGCAGTCGTAGTTACAAAATTTACAGTGAGGATTTTAAGTGTTTTTAAGAATGCACAGTTTAATGTGAGCAGCTGCCAAAACTGGTAGGCTATCTTTGCCAGCTGGTAGAATGATGGAAAGAAAACAGGTTCCCGAATTACCACCAGTGTAGCATGCAAAGTAGCATGCTCAAAAAAAAAGTAGCTAGAAGGTACCAGAGTACATCATCAACTACTTTGCATATTAATCGAAATGTTATGTTGATTTGCATATCAAAACATATTTTATCCCACTTATACAAAAGCAATTCGCCAAAATTTTACACGTCTTTCTTTCGGGCGCATGGTGGCTTAGTGGTTAGCACGTTCACCTCACCTCACACCTCCAGGGTTGGGGGTTCGAGTCCCACCGTGGCCCTGTGTGTGTGTGGAGTTTGCATGTTCTCCCCATGCTGCGGGGGTTTCCTCCGGGTACTCCGGGTTCCTCCCCCAGTCTAAGGACATGCACGGTAGGGTGACTGGCGTGTCCAAAGTGTCTGTAGTGTATGAATGTGTGTGTGTGTGTGAGTGTGTATGTGATTGTGTCCTGAGATGAATTGGCACCCTGTCCAGGGTGTACCCTGCCTTGTGCCCGATGCTCCCTGGGATAGGCTCCAGGTTCCCCACGACCCTGAAAAGGATAAGCGGTATAGAAGATGGATGGATGGATGGACTTCTTTCTTTAACCATCTATAGTTATTTATTTAGTTGCTCACTTTGTCAATTATATTATAGACTGATACATGTCTAGAGTACCAGTCAAAAGTTACACACTTTATATGTATTGCAGCAATTTAAGCATGTGCCCATGTACTATAAGGGTGTGATGCACAGTACAATATGAATATACTAAATGGCCAAAATTTTGTGGATTATGAATCATCACATTCATATGTGTTTGTTGAACATCCCATTCCAGATTTAGTCCCCCTTTGCTGTTATAATAATCTCCATTCTTCTGGGAAGGCTTTCCAATAGATTTTAGAGTATGGCTATGGGGATTTTCCCGTTAAGCCACAAGATCATTAGTGAGGTCAGGTAGTGATGTCAAGTGAGGAGGCCTGGGGTTCAGTCGGTGCACCCATTCATCACAAAGGTGTCCAGTGGCGTTGAGGTCAGCACTCTGTGCAGGACACTCGAGTTCTTCCACTTCAACACTTGGTAAACCAAGTCTTCGTAATGATAATGATTTTAATGAGTTTTTATCAATCATATACATTTCAGCACAGTGAAATTCTTTTTTCTTCGCATATCCCAGCAAGTTAGGAAGTTGGGGTAAGAGCACAGGGTCATACATGATACGGCACCCTTGGAGCAGAGAGGGTTAAGGGCCTTGCTCAAGGGCCCAACAGTGGCAGCTTGGTGGCGCTGACCTTCCAATCATTAACCCAGAGCTTTCAGTGCTGGGGCTTGAACCTCCGACCATAGACTTGCTTTGTGCACAGGGACATCGTCATGCTGGAACAGGTTTGGGCCTCTTAGTTCCAGTGAAGGGCAATTGTAATTCTACAGCATACAAAGACATTCTGTACAATTCTATACAGTACAACTGCGTGCTTTCAAATTTGTAGCAACAGTTTGGCGGAAAATAACACATATGGCCATGTTGGTCAGATGTCCACATACTTTTGACCATATAGTGTATATTGTAAGATTTTTTTTTCTTTTTAATGTATGCTCTTCTCTTTTCAGTTTTCCCAAAACTGATTAGGAAAGTCAACAGTGGTCTTCATATGATCATCATTTTCTTCCTCTTCTTTGCTATTGGCTTTGCACTGGTGAGTCTGGCGTTCTGCATTTACAATGCCAGAAAAGTGCCTTACCAATCCATCAAAGGACCTTTAGGCCTCTATCTCTGGAACTTCATAGCAGGTGGGTTACCAATAAGTACCGAATAGTGTATTATGTATTTTCTTTATATAGTACATCTATAGTCAGTTCCATCATTAATGACACATTTGGTCATGAAGGGTTTAATTAGTATGAAAATGTATTCATGGTTAATTAGCTTATTCTCACATGAAAGGTATCTAACATTTCACTTAAGTCAATTTTTTCTCAGAAAAAAACCAAAAACACTGTAATTGGTACCCCTCCATTTACAGTAGTACTTTGTGCAACCTCTCTTACCCAACATACCAGCACTGAGTACCCTCCTGTGATGAGATTGGAGATTACAGAGCAAGGAATTTGACGCCACTCCTTAATCCTGAATCTGTTCAGATCCACCAGTACCTAGGTTTTCTCTTGTGGACTCTCCTCTTTTGCTCACTCCACAGGTATTATGTCATGTGACTGGGATGGCCATGCCAAAATTTGATTCTGTGGTCACTGAACCATTTTTGGACACATTTTGGATCATTGTCCTGCTATAAGATCCAACCACATCCCAGATGTAGCTTCTTGGCAGAGGTAGCCAAGGGTCTTTGGAGGAAAATCCGAGTACTGTATCCACAATACTTAAAACCTAGAATTGGTTTAGTTTCTGTATAACCATCCTTTTTTTTTCTGCCAAACTCACCCTGAGTGTTGCTTATGAGCTTTATTTTTGTCTTATCTGACCACAGAACCCAGTTCCAGAAGTATCTAGTGCTTACATTTGTGTCTAGATGAAAGCAAAGGCTTTTCCTCTGGCATGCTTTCTAAATATGTTATTTAATTGCATATAGGTGGCATCTAATTGTATATTTAATTGGAGATTTAGAGACAAATCTCCAATGCTGACACTCCCCACTGTGCATGGGGGTAAATACACTTGCATCCTCTTTCAGGCAGATCCTTTAGAGCAGTGGTCCCCAACCCCCGGGCCGCGGACCGGTACCGGTCCGTGGGTCATTTGGTACCGGGCCGCACAAAAAGAATAAACAACTTACATTATTTCCGTTTTATTTATTATCTGGGTCTGAACGATGTTTTATTTTGGAGAAAAAAAGACCGGATTCTCTCCGTTACATCCGTATATGACTCACTCTAGACGTATGTCAAGACGCTTGTCTCGGTCACGTGGTACGTTAAGCTTTAGGGGGCAGAGCGGATGTCACTCATGTTATGTTGTTGGTGTGATCTTACTAGGACACTGCTAATAAAGTTGCGATTTCACATTGGATCCACGTTTATTATTATATATAGATTTTTAAAAATTAATAAAACCCCAGTTTTTATGCCGGTCGTATCATTTTATTTTGTTGTATTATCCGCCACACCTTAAAGGCCGGTCCGTGAAAAATATTGTCTGATATTAAACCGGTCCGTGGCGCAAAAAAGGTTGGGGACCACTGCTTTAGAGCACCAGTTGTTTCAAACTTTTTAATTATTGCCCTATCACTGGACATGGGCATTTTCATAGCCATTATCTCAGGTATGCATTATTAATGTCTCATTTCATTGGTTGTATTTTCTAATCTTCCCCATGTTGATGAATGACTAAGGGCAAAATCAAGCAAACTTCGCAATATTCAGAGGAGCTCGCAATTTCTTAAAATTTCAGCAGATTTTCTGCAGATTTGATCCAAGACGCGTCATGTGACGTCGTCACACGCATTCGGTCAAAGCCCTCTTCGATTCACGTGCGAACATGAGTACAGCTGAAAGGTCTTATTTACCGACAAACATCAATGCGAAAGGCCATGCAGAACAGTTTCGTGCAACTGCAATTTTGCCAATTCAAGTAGTTTTCCACAAATGAAAATTAAATTAAAATAGCCGCAGCAAAATCAATGGCCGCAACAATCACATAAAAACCAGTGTCACCTTATATATGTAGCCCAGTGAAATAGGAGGTCATTGCTGACTAAACACTTAAGTGAAAAAGTAAATTCAAGTAAAAATTCACGTGAAACACGTAATACACCGGAGCGTGCTTCAGTTACAATTTGTTTTTGTTCATAAATATCATCAGGGTGCCAATAATTATGACGAATGCGTTGTTTGTTTGTTTTTTAAAATAAAACACTGTATTCACTGGCTCCCACTCTCTCCTCCTCAGCTCTTTTCTGTTCTCTTGGCTTCGCCTGTTTCATCGCAGCAGTTCGGTGTCACCGGTTAACAGAACGTGTGGCGAACTTTCATGAAAATCTGTTCCACCTGGTGGTTTTAGAAGAGAACCTGGGATTCTCGTTTTGGCTCTGTGTTGCCAGCACCGTCTCACATGGAGCCAATATTCTGGTGGTTGCTTCAAGCAAAATTCATCTGCCCAAAATACAGACCAAAAAAACAGAGGAACCTGCTACAACAGGAGATGATTTACTGTACTGAAATAAATAAATAAATAAATAAATAAATAGACTCCAAACTTGAGTAGAAATACACAGGAGCAAAACAGACTGTCCTGGAAGGAGTATTGAACTTTTCACACCAGCTGTCCGGTACAAAAGGTTGTATGTTGTAGAAGAACACGTTTCATTGTTCATGTGTAACGTGTGTGTAACAACGTCTGAGTCGACACGCTATTATTATTTTAATGATAAAAGTGCGTTCTGTGTAGACAGATCTCCATCTTGAAAGAACTGCAGCAACGTTCCACTTTAATCTAAATTAGTCACTTTGTAGAATTATTAATGCAAAGATTGAAACAATAAATTTTTTTTTAAATAGCGCACTAAAAAAAATAAGTATTTGAAATGTTATTATTCTTATAACGTTGCTGTAATATTTAGTCGTAGGAATGTTAACGCAAACCCCTAGACAGCATACTGAGTGTTTTGGGAAACCCAGTTTATTATGATATAAAACACTGTTTTACAACAATTATTCTACTAGATCTGACACAAACGCATGTTTTTGTGTCATAGATTCAATTTATTTAAATGAAATAGACACATTTGGATCTAAAACGAGGAATTTAATGATGAGTCTGATTCCAGTGGCTGCAGTATTATGGAGCACGTGTTGTGCCAAAACGAAACAAAATGAGAAAATATTATGAGGTTGTGTGTCATTTTTTTCGTTGTTCTGTTTGGAGATACTGTACTATTACGAAGACGGAGCAAGTGGGAAAGACGAAGACTACACATGTTGATTGTGTGATTGATTTTGGAATGGGAATGAATGAGGATAGACAGCAAATCCAGCCACGTCTGAGCCACTACGTCATGGTTGGAATCACTAGAAGCATTCAAACTGAAAACTGAGAGCATTTGAAGTAGCGCAGATTGTCTTTTCTATTTCCGGAGTATGTGTTTGTGTTCTTCTGTTGTTGAGGGAAGACCATTAGATGGCCAATGTTGGCCAACAACAGTGTCAGGAATGAGAGATCCAGACCCACATCATATGCCACACTGGTATATTCCACTGTTGACTTATCCACTGTTGACTGTGTAATGAAATTTGCTGAACAGGGATTGAGCAAGCGTGAAGCATATCTATACTTCCATGTGTTAGAAGTGTGTTGGAGGGGGATCTCAGTACGCACACAAATGAAACTGTCATCATCAAGCACTATAGCCTTTGCACTCAACCTGCATTAGCCTTGTATTTTTTCTCTTCAGATAGAAACTTCCTCAGTGTGGTGCCATTACAAGTGACCAGAGGGTCATTAAACTGTCAAACCGCCCCATTCAGGCCCTTAATAATTAATGATAGTCCCGATTCCTTTTAGTGCCCTCTTGAGGTTAAAGTTAATACAATTTAAAAATTTAATGAAATATATAATAAAAACGTCCCTTGTTTAGCTCCCAGACCGAACTGGAGTGTTATCTCTTATCTCTAGCAAGGGTCTTTAAAACCAGTTTAGTGCCCCGGAGAAGGTTCTCATGGTGGTTAATTGCTCTCAGGGCCAGCCTGTAGTCCCCTTAGTTAAGGTAACAATTTAATTAAGTTATTATTCCATTAGCTCCTCATCAGTGCAGTTTTAGATCACACCTGGAAAGTATAAGCATGGTTTACTGGGGGGTTTACTGAGCTCATGCCCGGGATCCCTGGCCACCAGGGGCCCTCAAAGAGCTGAGGTTTGAAATGAATGATCACACCATTGAGCTGTCACACACCACACAATACATGGAAAATAATCCACTGAATGTAAGTGGAAAGAAATTGGGAAATGTTTTTGGTGTGTGGATGTAAATTTGTAACGAATCAGTGACTAGATAAGTGGATAGGGTGGGGCATAAACCCACTCGAAGTGTATCGATGAAAAGAAAAATGAAAACGGGAAGCTTGATAAAGAACTGGAATTTGGTGGATGAGACTCCTAATAGATGTCTAATGTAGTAATGCATGTGTTTTTCTTATTTTTATTTTTTTATTTTGTATGTGTTGGGTTGCATAGTGGTATGGGAAGAGTCCAGGACTTACTAATTCACCCCGAGAGGGTCTAGGATTTATTAATGCATCCCTGAGAGGGTCCAGGATTTATTAATTCATCCTTGAGAGGGTCTAGGACTTACCAATTCACCCCGAGAGGGTCCAGGACTTACTAATTCACCCTAAGACGGTCCAGGACTTACTAATTCACCCCAAGAGGGTCCAGGATTTACTAATTCATCCCTGAGAGGGTCCAGGATTTCCTCATTCATCCCTGAGAAGGTCCAGGATTTACTCATTCATCCCTGAGAGGGAGGTATCATTCACAGTTTCTCCAACATAAGCACAAATGAGTGGAATCAACTGCCCCACTCCCTCAGATTCACTTATAGTCAAATCCCCCTTAAACTTTAGGCTTATTATTCATCCTAGAGCATATTATTCAATAACTACCATGAATTATGCATTAACTACAGTGAAACTAGCAAGAACGTTATGTAGCTGAGAATGAAACCGCAGTCAATTGAACACCTCAGGTCATTTAGAATATTTTTCCTTGTAACACACACAGCTTTATATCACATTTAGTGTATGATAAATCGGAGAAGGCATACATGTTTCAAAGTGATGAGGAACTTGTTCAAATTAAAAGTGCTCTGGGATTTAAGTGTAAAGAAAGCAGTACTCCAGCAGATGGAGTCCAAAGTCAAAAAGCAAAATGAACTTCCAGAATGTTTCCTAGTTCATATTTTAATACAAGATATTGTATAATGTGTTGTGAAGGGGTACATATTTGCACACGTGATCTTCGTAGTATTTCATTTTGCTGACAGATAAATGAGATAACATTGAGACAATCATTTAATTTATATGACAGCTGATTTGCTGTTGAATTCTCACATCTGATTGGTCAGAAGGTGTTGTTTATTTCATTGGTGCTCTGACAGTAGTGCTGGCTACAAGGCAAATCACAGGTTTAAATTAATGCACTCATTCTAATATCTTTTGGTTTCATCTGACCATAGAACCGATCCCATTTGAAGTTCCAGTAGTGTCTGGTAAACTGAAGACCTTCAAGTTTATTTTTGGATGAGTATTTTGAAGGGCAAAGGAAGATGATTGCAAGATGTTTCAAAAAAGTAAGAGGTTTTGACCTCAAAAGATCTTTGAGGCTTTGAGCATTTTGCGAGCTGGGGTTTGATGTGTGTTTGGATGGGGGCATTGTTTTGTGAAGCCCGCCTGGAGCCTTTTGCAAAAGTGGGCGAGGAGATGCGCCATTTATATAAGTTACGTGGGGGCCCGCGATACGCTGCAAATTATTGCAAAAAAAATTAAATTGATTGCATTTTGAGGAAAATATGACCCTTTGCAAAACATGCCACTTGGTGGCAAAACCCTTGTAGGCAATCACAGAGGTCAGACGTTTTGTTTGTCAACACCAACGCCTTTGGCTAGCACCAGGAATGGGCCCCCAGTGTCTCCCCCCCCATAGGTTCTTGGGGCAGCTCCTCCCCCAACCGGATGAAACCTTTGCCCACCCACACTTTCCGTGCCGAGTCACGGTTAGTGTTTCTGAGCAGACTGAGGGTGCTTGGATCCGCTGCCGGAACAACCCCGTTCGGTGATTCTCCTTTGTATAATACAAACAGGTGTTCTTGCATGGAGCCCCAGGCCGAGGGAGATTGACAGTTCTTTAGTGTTTCTTCCATTTGTGAATAATCGCACCATGGTCTTGTAGCCCATTCCAGACTTGTGTAGGTCTACAATCTTGTCTCTGACATCCTTGGAGAGCTCTTTGGTCTTGTCCATGGTGGAGAGTTTGGAATCTGATTGATTGATTGCTTCTGTGGACAGGTGTCTTTTATACAGGTAAGAAGATGAGATTAGGAGTACTCCCTTTCAGGGTGTGCTCCTAATCTCAGCTCGTTACCTGCATAAAAGACACCTGGGAGCCAGAAATCTTTCTGATTGAGAGGGGGTCAAATACTTATTTTCCTCATTAAAATACAAATCAATGTATAACATTTTTGACATGCATCTTTCTGGGTTTTTTTGTTGTTATTCTGTCTCTCACTGTTCAAATAAACCTACCATTAAAATTATAGACTGATCATTTCTTTGTCAGTGGGCAAAAGTACAAAATCAGCAGGGGATCAATACTTTTTTCCCTCACTGTACATACAAATTTAGGAGATGAAAAGGGGGTTATTGAGGGGATAGTGTCCTTGCATCAGAAACGCATGCGCAACATAATGATCTTGTCATGATCTCTGTAAAGGCTGAGGGTAAATAAGATTTTGGGGATAGTTTCAGGTTTTTCGTATAGTTTTTTAAATATAGGTCTGTAGAAATTTTGCTCAAACCTGGCAACCTTGGGTACTGATATTAGAGCTTATGTATGTTCCTCAGACATTGTGATGGGAAACTCACCTGCTGTATCAAACATATTTCCTAATTCAGAGGTGTAAAAGAGATAAACGATCATTTATTCTACTGAGACAGTCATGTTAATGGTGTTTCTCTCCACCCATTAATAAGACTACACATGAAAAGACTTTGCCTGAGGACACATTCTCTTAAATCTTAAAAGCTCTTCAGTATTGAAGCATATAGAGTCAGAGGTGCACCCTCCGTAGCAGAACTGATCTTATGTGGCCAAAAAAAAACAAACAAACAAACAAACAGGGGCAGTATATCATTTTAGCTACACAAACCAGAGGCCTACATCTTGAAAATGAGACGCTGTGTGTCAGCCTGAGAAACAGAACTAGCTAACAGTTCACGTGAGACATTTCTAATAGTCTTTGTGGTGCACAGTCAGCTGACCATCACAGTCACAGTTGAGAGAATGAAGTACCATTGTGTCTCGTTGATGTCTGCGTGACAGCTTCGGGCTCATGAATAAAAGACATTCCTCCTTGTTGTACCATGATGGAGGCTTACATCAGGGCTCAAGAGTCTTCAGTGCACACCCATTTGCTGTTACTGCTTCATCAGTAAGTGGGACATTTCTTGGAGCTTTCAGCAGTTGTACCTAGCATTTGGTATTTTTCTGCTCTCACTGAACATAAATAATCCAGCCTGTCTGACTTGTATACTTTAACACGACAGCTTTAGAGACCCAGATCACCTGATGATTCCTCCAAGGTCATGTGATCTGAATGAAGATCCAATCGTAGGCATAACTAGGGTTTTGTGTCACAGTGGGATGAATAAGCTTGAATTGGGCGTCTCATTGAGCTTCTCATCTCACAGTGTGAGTTGATCTACTGTGCATCTGAAAACCCCAGATGCTTATCAGGGCAGCTGTTAGCTCGAGGGATCTGAGACAAATGCTGCCCACCAGTGTGGGACTTTGTCAAGGTCATTCCACCCTTCTCTAACACAGATAGCAGTGTACTGTATGAGCCAGAAGCAAGTCTATTGTTTGTATTCCTTCATTGTTCCTTGAATGTTAAAAAAGGCCATAAACAAAATAATTTTATCTGGTATTCTTTCATTCCCATCGTTTTCAGTAACTGCTTTATCTTGTTCAGGGTCATGTTGGACCTGAAGCCTATTCCAGGAACACTGGGCGTGAAGAGGGAATACCTCATAGATGTGACATTAGTCCATGTCAGGGCACCATACAGACACACTATCGCACAAGCACTTACATTTAACAGCAATTTATCTTTGCCAGTCCACCTATTGGCATGTTTTTGGGTGGACTGGAGGAACCAGGGACCCTGGAGCTGTGAGGCGGCAATGCTATCTACTGCATCATCGTCTGGTGCTGTTACCCTTCCATTCCGAAATCAGACTCAGCCTATGAGATACAGTCTATGAAACATTACAGGTGGTTAGCTGATCCCCAGGTGAGTGTAAGACATGATGCGGAGAGAGGTCTTCCCTGTCCTGTTCGAGGTCTGTGTGGAGTTCCAGTCCAAGGACGGTGTTGAGGACATCATCACTCTTTTTCCTGATGGCATTGTTGATCTTGCCTACTGAGGGATGTCATCACAAGAATCACATTTCTGTGAGGATTACCTCCTGGTTCCCAGCTATCAAGCGAGTATATAATTATATCCCATACAATTATGTACTTTCTCTCCACTAGGTGAAATCGTGGTCCTAGATCCTCTGGAAACAACAGTTGCCGTATCTTTCCCCATTATGATGTTTGATGTGAACGTTAACGGAAACACTTGACCTGAATGTGAATGAATGTGCAGGTACAGGTGTTCCCATGAATGCCTCTTCACTAATATTTACTTGTCATTTGAAATGACTAGCACCAATAGTGCGAGTGAAGGGAAAAAGCATTTGAGCACCAGAGCATCTCATCAGCTAAACTCTGCTCACATCATTTGAATGCAGGACACACCAACCTATTATTCACTGCACCAATT